>CAUYRH010102126.1:0-20698 GCA_963574655.1 Perodicticus potto | reverse complement strand
AAAAAAAAGAAACTAGACCCACATCACTCACCACTTAAACAAAAATTGATTCAAGATGGATAAAAGGTTTAAATTCAGGCATGAAACAATGAAAGCTCTCGAAGAAAGTGTGGGGAAAACACTTGAAGATACTGACCTGGGGAAAGATTTTATGAAGAAGATTTTCATGGCAATTGCAACAACAACAAAAATAAACAAATGGGACTCAATTAAACTGAAAAGCTCCTATACAGCTAAGGAAACAACAACCAAAGCAAATACACAACCTTCAGAATGGGAAAAGATATTTGAATGATATGAATTTAACAAAAGTTGAATAACTAGGATCTACAGAGAATTAAAATTAATTCACAAAAAAATACCCAACAATCCCATATATCAATGTGCAAGACAGATGAATAGAATCTTCTCTAAAGAAGACCAGCGAATGGCTAACAAACATACAAAAAAATGTTCATCATCCTTAACCATTAGAGAAATGCAAATCAAACTACCCTGAGATGTCACCTAACCCCAGTGAGAATGGCCCACATCATGAAGTCTCAATGCTGCAGATGCTGGCGTGGATGTGGAGAGAGGGAACACTTTTACACTGCTGGTGGGACTACAAACTACTACAACCTTTTTGGAAGGAAGTATGGAGAATCCTCAAAGAACTCAAATTAGACCTCCTATTTGATCCTGCCATCGCATTACTAGGCATCTACCCAGAAGAAAAAAATCCTTTCATCATAAGGACATTTGCACTAAACTGTTTATTTCAGCTCAACTTACAATCACCAAAATGTGGAAACACCCTAAAGACCCACCAATCCAGGAATGGATTAACGAGCTGTAGTATATGTATAGCATGGAATACTATTCATCCACTAAAAAAGGTGGAGACTTTACATCTTTTGTATTAACCTGGATGGAGGTGGACCACAGTCTTCTTAGTAAATCATCACAAGAATGGAAAAGCAAGAATCTAATGTACTCAATTCTAATAGGAAGGCAGTAGATGATCTAATACAAGGGATGGGTTAGGGGAATGAAGGATTGGGGAGAGGGCAGGAGGGAGGGGGCTAGGGGGTCATGGTGTATGGCACACCTATTGGAGATGGGACACAATTATAAGAGGCACTTTATCTATCAAATGCAATCAGTGTAACCTAATTCTTTGTACCTTCAATGAATCCTAAACAATGAAAATAAATTGTCAAAAAAAATTAACTTTCAGGGTTGCTTTGACGATTAAGTGAGAGAGCAAATGTAAGATCACAGCATAATGCCTGGTACAAAACAAGTGCTCACTAAAGGCTGGCTGCCAATGTTGATGAAGATACTTGCACTCCATAGTATTTAGTGGTCACTCTATGCCTTATGTGGTATGAGGGCAGTCTCTACAGCTTCTTGTGTCCACCACTAGTCACCAGGAACCCTGTCATAGTCATCTTCATTTACAACTGCATGGCTGCTTCTCAATAAGTGTTGGTTGACAGAAAATACATATTTTTAAGAATGTTATTTCATGCTGAAGTCTCATTTTCTGACTCATAGTTATCCCAGCCTAACAAGGCCAAATGATTTAAGGCTGACCCAAGATTTGAAATACTTCAACTATATTGTCATTATGTTATATCAATCTAAAGTCCAAAATATGACTTTATAACATGCTTTAAATAAACATTTTCTCTTGAAATAATTGTAGATGCACATGAAGCTATAAGAAATACCACAGAGAACCTGTGTGCCTATATCCTTTACCCACTTTTTCTGAATGGAAACATTTTACATAATTATAGTGTAATATCACAACCAGGATATTAACACTGATAACAGTTGAGATACAGAATGTTTTCTATTACCCACAAATATCCCTCATAAAGCCCTATTGCCCATTTCGGCTCTTCTTCAATTAAATTATTTTATGGAATGACTTAACATTTTTTATTCCTACCAGCAATGTATGAGATCTGGTTTCTCTACATCCTCGTCATCATTTGGCATTGCCATTTTTTAATCTGAGCTATTTTAATAGATGTGTAGAGACATATCCACACATATCACATTTTAAAATCTGAGCTATCTTAATAGATGTGTAGAGATATCTCTACCACAATATCTCATTTGCATTTACACAATGGCTAATGAATCAATATCTTGTGCTCATTTGCCATCTTTACCCTTCGTTAGTGAAATTATCTCATGTCCTTTTCTCATTTTTCTGACTGGATTACTTGTTTTATTACTTGTTTTGAGGTTCCCTTGCATATTACAGCTGCTAGTTTTTAATTTTTTGTTTGTTGGTTGGTTTGTTTTGGCTATGTGGTTTACACATTCTTTCTGTAAACTGTAGCTTATCTTTTCATCTTCTTAACAAATCTTAGGCAGAGAAAGTATTCTTAATTTTGATGAAGTATAATTTATCAATTTCTCCTTTTATGGATTTTGTTTTGAGTATCAAGCTTAATAACTCCTTGCTTTTTTATGTTTTATAGTTAAGTTTATGATTCTTTTAAAGTTGATTTTTGTATTAAAATGTGAGACTTAATTGGAGGGTTTATTTATTAATTTTTGTCTACACATATATGTCCAATTGCTTGCCATCATTTGTCAAAAAGTTCATCTTGCCTCTCATTGAATTGTATTTGAATCTTTGTCAAAAATCCATTCAAGGTACCTGTGGTGGTCTATTCTGGGTTACCTTTTGATCTACATGTGTATCCCTCCACCAGGAGCACAGTCTCATTACTGTAGCAGCATAATGAGTTTTGAAATTACATAAAACTGATTCTTCCTACTTCATTCTTCTCCAAATTCTTTTAGCTATTCTAGTTCCTTTGCCCTTTCATTTAAACTTTTAGAATAATAATATCAATATCTCTAAAATACCTTGCTAGGATGTTGCTATAAATTGCATTAAATCTATATACAATTTTGGAAGAATTGATATCTTTGCTTTGTTAAAACTTCTAATCTATCGACATGATATGTGTCTCCATTTATTTAGATCTTCTTTGGTGTCTTTCACCTGTATTTTGTAGTTTTCAGATACAAGTCTTTTATACATTTTGCTGGATTTTCACCTAAATATTCCAATTTTTGGAATGATTGAAAATGATGTATTTTTAATTTTTTCATATTATAGCATATAATTAATTTTTCTATGTCTACCTTGTATCTTGTGGCCTAAATGAATTCATTTATTAATTCTACAAGGATTTTTTTTGCAGGTTCCTACTTAGAAAATCATATAATCTAAGAATAGAAAGAGTTGTATTTCATCCTTTTAAAAATCTGTATGCTTTTTGTTTCAGTTTCTTGCCTTATTACACTGGTTAAAATTTCTGGCCAGAAGCCACATGGTCGCCATTAAAGTTGTAGGAGAGGTCTCATTACAATCAGGGTAGGGTAGTCTAGATTTCACACTCAGTTGCTGGGAGTAGGAATGAAACCACAGTTTTCCCTGTGATGTTCTGCTAGAGTACAGTAGTTACTGTTTAAAAGTTTTCTGTCTTGCCAGGCCGCCCATTTTCCAGTCCTTTGGACAGAGAGAACAGACACTTTTTGTATGACTTTTTCTGTCTCCATTTGTTGGCATTTTGAGATTGCTGACTTCTCTAGCATTTACTTTAACTAGAATTGCTAAAAGAATTTAAAGAAGAAAGATATATGAGGCAAAATAAAAACCCAGTGAACTATTGCCATATTGTCCTTTGGTCCTGAGACCTGCTTTTTCCTGTCTAAATGTCAACGTCTTCTTGTATCGGTTTCATATATAATTTCTGGAGTTTTTAATTGTGCTTAGAATGGGGAATTAGAAAATTATGTCTACTTCCTCTTCATGGAAGTGGTCTTCCAACCTCACAGTTTTTATTTATTTATCTATTTATTGTTGGGGATTCTTTGAGGATACAAGAAACCAGTGATTGCATTTGTTAGGTAAAGTCCCTCTTACAATCATGTCTTAACCCAAAAAGGTGTGGCACACCCCAAGACCCCACCCACCTTCCCTCTCTCTGCTCTTCCTTTTCCCACCCCTCTCTCCTTCTTTCTCTTTCTGCTCTCCCCTTCAACCCCCCACCATGTCATTAATTGTCATTAATTGTCCTCATATCAAAATTGAGTACATAGGATTCATGCTTCTCCATTCTTGTGATGCTTTACTAAGAACAATGTGTTCCACTTCCATTCAGGTTAATATAAAGGCTGTAAAGTCTCCATTACTTTTAATTCCAGCCTCATAGTTTTAAAGATAATGTGCAATGGATACATTTTTAAAATGTTTGCTCAATTTTTGTAAATGATCTTTAATTCTTTTGACAAGTGAGATTTTCACACATTTTA
Source organism: Perodicticus potto (assembly GCA_963574655.1). Classification (NCBI taxonomy): domain Eukaryota; kingdom Metazoa; phylum Chordata; class Mammalia; order Primates; family Lorisidae; genus Perodicticus; species Perodicticus potto. The sequence goes on along the minus strand of CAUYRH010102126.1, from coordinate 16,369 downwards.
GAATTTTTCATTTTAATTAAAAGAGAAAAAAATGACTACCAAGATTACCAATGACAGAATAGTAAGAAAGACTTCTAAAGTTTTAAGTTTCTATAGAAAAAGCATAACATAATTAAAGTAAAAGGTTAGATAATAGAATATAACATTCTATCAACTAACAATACACTGGTAAAGTACATATAAAATCCGTTCTTTTATGGGAATATATGAAAATCATTCTGAGAGTGATGGTCTGGCTTTTATCCATATGTTTCAAATATATCTTCGTTAGAGATATAGAAGCAGCAAAACATTTGGGATGAGACAATTGGGTTTAAATTCTGAGTTTTGCTTATTATTAGTGTGGCAACCTCAAGATACTTTTTCAGAGTTTCTGTATTTGCAGATCAGGATGAGGATGGTTGTAAGGATCATCTGAGATAATACACACAAAACTATCAGCAGTTTCCATCAATAGTGGCTATTCTTTAAATGGTAGGTCCTTGCCCATAACAGCATTAGGGGATCATGTTAATTCAAGATGAATTGCATCTCATAGTCCTAGGCATGTGTCTTTGTAATTTCTGTCATTTTAGAATAAAATGTGTCTTGAGAAAATACCAAAGAAATTGCCTTTAAAAACAGGGAAACAGAAGTTTACCCTACATAGAAAAATAACAAGCCCAAGCCTTAGTATTTAAAAATAATTCATTGAATGTCTCTACACAGAAAAGATGGAAAGGGAAGCAGAGTTCTTTGTCAGGCATCTATTGAGGAGGCCACAAGGAAAACTTTAAAACAAACAACAGTAATTCTAGTCCAACTCCCTTTAAAACCATAGTAAAAATTCTTTACATTTGTACACTGCTTTACAGTTGACAAAGAGCTCTCACATACATTATCTCCTTTAAAAGAGACTGGAAGGCGCCTTTCCTGCCCTGATTGATGTTCATGAATGCACTACTTCCCCTGGGCTGCAGTCATCAATAGTCAATGAGCAGAAAGGCAGGCATTTTTTGGAAATGCTTTGCTGCCAGGTAACTGCATTAACTCTGCTATTGTTGAATAGAGCCCTGTATTAACTGTGCCACAGGATATCATCCATATCAACTAATGAATATTTGAGTCCTTCTTCCTTGTGGAGCAATGTTGGAGACCCATTCTTCTCTGCTCATCTAGAGCCCTCCCTCAGGATCTGTATCCTCAATGAAGTTCTGTCTAATGGCTCTAACCATTTCAGGAAAAAAAAACTACCTGGAGACACTTAACTAAGTCCTCAAGAAAAAAAATTAAGGAGTACATAAACAAGAAAACTGTTATATGGAATACAGTTTATACTGTTCTAGGAACAGAAATTGATCCTACTTGTTGATGTCATGGGAGGCATATTTTGCTTTCATACAGTAAGAATTTTGGTGAGCTAATGAGGTCTCTGTTTGTGCAAATATTTAATACAAGTCTGGGATGGGACAGCAATCTCTTAGGAGGGCTTCCTACATGGTTGAAGAATTTGGGGCAGAGAATTTCTAAGGACTCTTCTGATTCCAGGTTCTCTGTTTTGGTGATTCCTGTTGGTTCTTTGTTTCTTACTTAACCAGTCCTTAAATTCTCCCCTGTGTTTCTCATCGTAAATTACATTATCATTTCTAGGAAAATGCATAGGAGCAGAGGTTTAATTATACCAAGGAATCAGCACCTTTGAGCCAGGACGTCTCAGTGATACTTTGATTTAGGGTTATACAGGATTTCTTTAATCTGTTCTACCACTTTTAATCTCCATAAACAGTTATGCTCCTGACATTTTTCCACGAAAACCCTCAAAGCTTTATCCTGAGTCCCAGAATTCAACAGGCAATTCCAGCCAGCTGCTTCAATACTGCAAGATGAGGCCAGCAGACTCCCCAGCCCTCCTCTGAGGACAAGGGATTCTCTGCAAGGGCTCCATGTTCACACATTTGGGCCTGTTGGTTGTGATAGGCCAGTTCTGGAAATTAATTTCCGAATTACTCTTACCTATTTTGGTCACAAGTAGCAGTAACCCAACATCAAAAGAGGTAATAGCTAAAAAAGGAATTGATTCACTTGCTACTGTGAAATGCTAGGAAGTGTAGCAGAATTCAGTCACAACTAGTTCCTTATATCTTGATCATAACCCAGTTGTTTTGAAACAAAATAGATAGTAGGGACTAGAGATATAGGAATTGTGTTTAATATTTGAAAAGTAAACATAATTAAATACATCTAATTTTTAGGGATAGCTATCATAATACTTCCTCTGTAAATTCATCTCTCATAACATTCAACTAATAAACATCCGTACTAGGTTAACTCACTTGTAATTGGTTTTCAGTGTTCATTTTCCTCATTAAACTGGAAGCTCTTTGCAGTCAAGTCAGGATTTATTATTTACAGGTGTACCAATGACACCAGGATGAGGTGTAGTGGTAAACACACATGTTGAATAAATGGATCAGTGAATGAATGAAAATAGTGAAACTTAGCAAGGCATGGTTGAAAGAGTATGGATTTTAGAATCCGATAGAGTGTTATTCACATGTGAGCTCTGCTATCGTTCAGTCTGGTGTGGACTGGCATAAATCACTTAAACTTTGAGCTTCAGGTTCTCAGCTGTGAAAATTAAATATTACTTATCTGTCAGCATTGCTGTGAAAATCAAAGACGATGTATTTGAAGTATCAGGAACTAGTAGAGGCTCAATGAACCATAGCTACCCTTAGTGTTAGAAAAAAAGGCATTTTACTAATTGCTAAGGACACAAGCAGAGCCACCCTGTCGTCCAGCTTCAGATTTCTTGCGCACCTTGTAGTCTGCAGTAATGGACAGCACACACAGCACGTGAGTTGAACAATATGAAGCTGTTGACACACATATTCAACTATTTTTAACGAAAAATAAAATGTGAACATGCCCCCAGAACAGGGCCTGCATGAGGAAGAGGGGAAACCAGAGATTTTGTAGAGGCAGTCGTGTCTGAACTGAGCCAAGATAATGAGTAGAAATCATTGTAACAATAACACAATTTCTTTCACGGAAACTTACTCTTTTCTTTCATAGCCCTGTCTACATTTTGAGAATAAAGACTATATTTATGATTATGTTTGTTTAATGTCTGTCTCCCTTACTAAATTATAAACCACAGGAGGGCAGGAATCTCGTTCAATCTGTTTAAAATTGCCTATCCAGTGCCTAGCATAGTGCCTGAAGCAAAGTAGGGGTTCGGTAAACATTGGTTGAACCAATGTGTGAAGAGCAAATGTGAATTTTTTGAAGTCTGCTCTTCCCGTACGGTTTCTCCCTGCTAGAAACGTGTTAGGAAAGTCCATTGCAGGATCCTACAGAAGAGCAATCTCTAGCACTTGTTCCAATTACCTAATTCACGGGAAAGGGGCCCCTTAGCACAAGTGCCAGCTGTGTGCGGAAGATCGCCTCCTCTCCTTCAAACCCTGGGTACTCGGGACCCGCGCCTGCTAATGCCAGGTGACGAGTCAGGGTTGGCCGCCCGCCAAAACACCGAGCGGTGGAGAGAAATGTTGCATAATTTTCTTAACACACTAACTCAAGGCCTCTTAGCCAGAGATGAAGAGGTTTGAGTGTTGGGGTAATAAATGAAGAAAATATCTTTCAAAAGTTTTGCTGAACCCGAGGCTGCTGAGGGAGGGTCAGCTGGGAGGCGAGTTAGGGGAACGCACGGAGCCACGCGTGGGCATTTGGACGCTGCGAGAACTTGGGGCCGGTCTCGGGCTCATCATTAGCCCCCCAAGGGAGTGGGGCGGGCCCATCTGTGTGGGTCTGCTCTATCAATATTAAGTATCTCCTGGCTATACCTCAGTGACTGTTTTTGAAAACCGTAAGACAAATTCCCTCTTGTGTCCAGTTTTCTAAATTCTGCTTGAATTACTCCAATCGGAAAAGGAAAACGGGCTTGGTAGGGGTACAGCCATGGCAGTTCCTCTTCCTTTGAAATACCTGGCTGGCTGTGACCAGACCTGCTCTCTTAAGTTCTTTTCCAACTTATAAAACTATCAACTTGCATAATGCATCGACTACATTTCAATAAAAGCATTTGATATGCAAAATGTTAAATAAGAAATGAAGCAAAAAGTAAAGCCCTTAACTGTAGAGAGAGAGTCATCATTCAAATAACGCTTCTGGGGGCTCTGATGTGGGTGTGTACTCAGATTATTTTAGGCTTAATCTTTGAACTTTCACAATGTCCCCCTTTCTCTTCCAAAGATAAAGTCTTGAGTATTTGAAACAAAGAATTACTAATTTTATAATGAGCAAATGCCTGCATTGGGCAAATGATTTAGAAAAGAGCTTTATGTATGAAAGGAGCTTCATATATGAAAAGAGCTTTATATATTTGATAGGCTCTTAATTATTGTTGTTTTAAGAGGTCTCACTTATTTCTTTTGAGGCATTGGGTTGTTCATTAGAGTTTCAGTAAAATCAGCTTTGGCTCTGATAGAGTTGATTCGGATTCAGTTTGATGGTGTGTGGAGCAACAACAATGGAAAGTCAACTAGATTTGGGAATGCAGATTTGTAAAACTACTTAAAATAATGCTAATTCATGCCTGCAAAGGTCAATGAAGAGAGCAACACCTTCAATCCTCAGCCAAACCAAAAATCCGTGTAAGAGTCTACCGATGCCAACCTGCCCTGGCACCAGTGCCTGTTGCGGGATTTAAGAACTGGGGGTGGGGTGGGGAAACAATTGCTTTTATAGGCAGTCATTGGTACTAGACACGCTTTAGTCATGCAAGAGTAATGTGGCTCCTTATGTTGTAAGTTGAACAATTAATAGTAATCTGGGCACCCAAAGAAGGAAGTCCACTAAGGAGCCTTTAAAAAGCAGACACTTCTCTAGGAATTCTCAGACCACATCTGTATTCATAGGGCTAGAGTGATGCATCTCTATCCTAGAGACTGAAGGAGAAAAGAGCAGAATGTTGGGTACCAGGCTTACTTGTGGAAGAGTAAGAACCCCTGAGCCATTAGATGTGTCTCCTATGAACTTAACCAGTTAGCCCACACTTCACTTCTGTTGCAGTTAATTGCAAGGTGGCTTTCAACACAAGGCACAGAAAGTTTTACTTTATTCTTCTTTTCCGAAAACCTGCTGGCTTGAGAAACTAACTCTACCAGTTGAGGAGGAAAGAAACTCTTAGCTAAAGTCTCGGACTTCAGGAGGAAATCTGTGAGTTCTGCCTTATGAGAGTTTAGCAGTGTTTGTTGCTGGGAGGTTTTTACCTTCCCTCTCTCTGAACTCAGCTGAGCAGTCCTGGGGAGGTAGGGCTCTTCCCTCCTCAGCCACACTTAAAACCCTCACAGGGAAGTGAAAGAAGCCAGCATGCCTGTGAAGGTGGGGTGGGATTGTGAGGGCGCGTGGGGAGGGGCGAGCAATTAACTCTCTCCCTTCACTGCGGAGAACCAGGTTTCTCTTGATCTCACGGTAGACTTCAGCCAGTGGCCAGGATTCTTTACAGTGAATGAAATGGAGAGCCATGCTGCAATACCAAAGTGGAGACCCGCCCTGGTCTGGTGTTCATAGCGAGAGAACTTTCATAATGAGGCCTGCGGATAAAGGACTGAGATCCTTTACAGCACAGGGAAGTGCAAATAGGGTGAGTCTGAGCTGATCTCTGGAGCCACTTCACCTCTGAACAGGTTCGGAGCTTTCAAGCCCCTTGAAGTTTTAAAAAGGCGCTGATTTCAGCATGAGATGTTTGCTGCACTGTGCTCAGCTGGAATGAAACGAAGGGGAGGAAAAGTAGCTTCTTTCCTGCATTCAGAAAGCAGAGGCCAATTGAATGGATTCTTCTCAAACTGATTGCGTTTGTAGTTTTTGAAAAGAAAAAAAAAGCTAAGAAGTTTAAATCCTATTCACTAAGTTCACAAAAACAAAACCCGGTCGCAGAAGGACTCAGAGAAGTGCACACATCCTTACAAGAGATGGACAATTTAAAACAAGCTTCATTAAATAAGTCCCTTTCAAACTGGCTTCTTGGTATAATTCGGTAGCTCATACTTGTCTGACTTATTTTAAGGGCGTTCTTTACAGCGGCTAGTTTAAATCAACTGTTTTGTGTGATCTTTTACATTTACAAGAGCTTACTGATTCACTGAGTTAAAACAAAATATTTTCCTATTTCCTTTTTAAAGAGTAGAATGTATATCTGTACCCCCCTTTCCACCTGTCAATTACTACTGTGCTAGAGATAACATGGAACCCAACAATAATGCTGAAAAGTGAAATCTGGTTATTTTTCAATGTTTGCTCAGCCTGCTTATCTGACATCTTCACTTGGTCAAAAGGCACAGAACACTGACAGGGGCTCTTCCGGAGCTCTTTTCCACTTAACTTATCTTTTGCTTATACAAAACATTATACATTTATCCATCCGCTTAATTCATGCCATGCTTTAAATCTTATCAGCTACCTGAATCCTCTTTATATCCATCTGGTCTAGCGTTCGTGGTCTTGGTCTCCTGAGGTCAGGAAATTGGACGTGACTTCACTTTGTACAGAATACCACATCCAACCTGGTGCTCAACAAAAGCTTTTAGATGGTGTTGACAGAGAGAAGCAGATGCCAGCCCACTGCATGTGAAGCACCTCGTGAAGAGTGAATCAAACCTCGTCAAAAGTATAAGATACTGTGTGTTAGAATTTGTGTTTAAGGAAGCATATTGGCTAGTTTGTGCTATGGACCTATCTGTTTGGTGTTTTGGAATAGCACCCTATTGAATTATGTGATTGAAATGTCATTATGCTATACAGGAGTGTCCAGTTTTATTTTATATTTTAGTCTTGTAAAATAAACTGGCTACCAAATGAGACTTAATATTTATCCATCATTAGAAGTTTATGTTTTAAAATTATGTGTACACCGGAAGAAATTTTCATGGTCAATAGTTTGTGGTGTATGAGTTTGCAGAGGTGGTGCCATCCCAATTTTATCTCCATTTTATGGGTTAGGATAACTGTTTCCAACAGACTGAAGTTGGAAATCGCCCAGGGGGCTAAGATTAGATGTGAGACTCAACTGCCTCTAATTTTACACGTTCCACAAATCCTATGCCCTAGTTAAATTATTAAATAGTATCCCTGATACTCATTCGCTTTTATTTTCTATCCTCAACATTCTTACATTCCATTTAGATGGTGCTAATATCTAAGTATTTTCTTCAGCACAGGCAATGAGCCAGCTTGAAGAAAATAGCATAATTCTCCATAAATAATGGTAGATGTGCTGTGGGAAGATAGATGCACCCTATGTGATGCTCCAGGAAATGTCATTATACAGTAAATACTGAGTAGCTAATGAACATCTGAGTTGTTGCAATACTTACACTACAGAAAGATGAGTAATATACAGGAATATAGGAGGCAGATATCAGGTCCCCCATGAGCCAAATTGGCTTTATCTCCAAATTTGTAGAAACTGATTCCCAATACGTGCTGGTATTGCTACTTTGTCCCTCCTGTTTCTCCTCCTCCTTACCTCCCCCCCCACTCCTCCTCCTCTTTTTCTTCTTCCTTCATATTAAACTTAGACATCTGCATCTTCAGATCTGCCTTACCAAAATACTTCTGCCTACAATTCTTATTTGCCCCAAGCAAGTGCAAACGAATTATGCTCCTTTCAAGGAAAATGGTGCAGTTTGTCATCTGGGCCCTGCTTTTTCTGTCCTTCCTCTTCACCAGTGATACTCCAACTTCCCAATTAATTTATATTTTCTTAGTAAAGTTATTTAACAAGAGTAAAATCTCTGGTACTAAACATTTGACCTTGACTAGGTGCTTCACTTGTCATTTTTCCTCTGGTGGCAGAATAATTATTTCTCCCATTTCGGTCCCGGTTAAAGGGAATTTCAGCATCAGTAAGCAGCACTGGGTTTGGGGGTGGAGTTGGAAGGTGGAAGTGGAAATGAACCTGCATATTTAACCTTGAAGGTAAGTTAGATTTAATTTTTTAGGCAAAATAGGTGTGCATTGGTTGAGGGGCCATGGATCAAGTGGGCCCCTGTAAGACTTCTGTCTGTCCCAATGCCTCCTTGCTACCTTGGGAAGGATAAATCCTTGGTTGGCTACACTGAACTGCTGAAGGGTAAGAAATTATCAGTGTCTTCCTTTTCTTTCTATGAGTCATGGGTTCCTTTTGGCTGGTATAGGAGGTTAGATTGGAAGCCAGCTCAATGTCACAGGATCGCTCAGTTGGGCCAAGACGAAAGAGTGTAGCTGTGGTCCTATTTAGGAAGACGGTGAGGAAATTCCCAGGCCAAACTGCCTTTTATGCCAGCTAGATTAAAAATATTTGATTAAATAATGATAAATATACAGAAAGTTCTTCAAACTAGATGTAAGGAAATTCCTTTAACCTCAATGGCATTTTCCCAAGAAGTCCAAAAGAACTGAAAAGGGCTTTAGTTTAGAGGAATAATAGTTGACACTTGATTGGAGATGATAAAAATCATATAGGAGGATCCCTATTAATAATGCAATAAAATAAAAAGAAAAATTCTCTTTCAATAATATTTTCTGTCCCTAGTGAATGACTCTGCAATTTGAAGCATTAAATTTATCTTTATGTTCTCTTTGAGATTTTAGTGTAGGGATGATTCGAATTATCTAATTTATCTCACTGGATGGTCTCCAACATAAAAAAGCTTCATATTGATGTTATTTTATCTATCTTTTAAAAAATCATTGGTTTTATTAAATGACAATTTTTAAAGTGGTTTTAAGGTCACAATGAGGTTGGGTAGAAGGTACAGAGTTTTTTTATATACCCCCCTCATGCCCACACATGAATAACATTTCCCATTATCAACATCTCCCACCAGAGTGGTAGATTTGTTACAATCAATGAACCTACCATCATTATCATCCCAAAATTTCTAGGATGACATCCTAGAATTCATTCTTAGTGTTGTATAGGCTATGGGTTTGGACAAATAGTAATGACATGTATCTGTCATGATAGTATCATGTAGGGTATTCTTCAATGTACTAAAAATCCTACAGGATTTGCCTATTCATCTTTTCTTTCCTTCTAAACTTTAGCAGCCAATGATCCTTTTACTGTTTCCATAATTTTGCTTTTCCCAGAATGTCATATAGTTGGAATTATATAATATGTAGGCTTCTTACACTGATTTCTTTCACTTAGTGAGATGAATTTAAGTTTCCGCCCTGTCTTTCCATAGCTTGATAGCTTACTTCTTTTCAGTGCTCAATAATATTTCATTGTCTGGACATACCACAGTTTATCCATTCACCTACTGAAGGACATCTTGGTTTCTTTCCAGCTTTGGCAATTAAGAATAAAGCTATGATAAACATCTGTGTATAGGTGTTTGTGTGAACATAAGTTTTCAATTCTTTTGGGTAAACAAATACTAAGGAGTATAATTACAGGATCTTATGGTAAGAGTATTTTTAGTTTTATAAGAAACTACAGACTGTCTTCCAGAATGGCTGTACCATTTTTCCCTCTCACTAAGAATGAATGAGAGCTCCCGTTGTTCCACATCCTCACGAGCATTTGTAGTTGTCAATGCTCTCTATTTTGGCCACTCAGATAGGTGTGTATTGATATCTCAATGTTTTAATTTGCATCACACTGATGAAATATAATCAGGAACTTCTTTTCATATACTTATTTGCCATCTTTGGTCAAGTATCTGTTAAGGTTTTTGGCTCATTTTTAATTGGCTTATTTGTTTACTTATTATTGAGTTTTAAGAGTTCTCTGTATATTTTGGATAACAGTCCTTTATCAAATGTGTCTTTTGCAAATATTTTCTTCTAGTCCATGGCTTGTCTTTTTATTGTCTTGACAGTGTCTTTTGTAGAGCAGATATTTTTCATTTTAATGAAGTCCAGCTGATCAATTCATCATTATTTTTGTTTTGTTTTTGCCTATGGACATTCAGTTGTTACAGTGCCCTTTGCTGAAAAGATTGTCTTTGCTACATTGTATTGTTTTTGCTCCTTGGTCAAAGTTCAGTTGACCTTATCTCTGTGGGTCTATTTCGGGGCTCTTGATTCCCTTGTACTGATCTCTTTGTCTGTGTTTTTGCCAATACCACACTATTTGGGTTGATGCAGCTTTGCCAAAAGTCAAAAGGCTAGGTCCTGTCAGTCCTACAAATTTGTCTTCCTCCTTCAATATGGTGTTGCCTGTTCTGGGTCTTTTTAATTATAGTTTTATACTTAGCAAAGTGACTTGAATATTAGTTAACAAACCACATATACTTCTGGGTGTAGACGAATTTTTCCCAGCATTTCCCCCAAACACTGAAGAAAAGCACAAATACAAAATAAAAATCTCTTATCTGCATTATTGCAATAGTCCCCTAATTGGTCTTCCTGCTTTTACTAGTGTCTACTTGAACTCTACTCTCAACAGAAAAGCAAAAGTTTTAAATCTTTAGTCAGCTCTAGCCTTTGGCTAAAACCATGAAACACAGAGGCAAAGCTTTTCAACGGCCTGTGATATCTGGTCTTGGTGCACACAGCTTTTTGCTCCCGTTCTCTAGTCTAGCACACTGGTTCTGGTGTGCTCTCACCTCCGGCCTTTGCATTAGCTATTCCCCCAGGCTCTAACACTCTTCCCCTGGAGATCTGTATGGCTAATTCCTTCACTCCTCAATTCACTGCTTAAATATCACCTTTTGAATGAGATCTTCCTTGACTGTCTTGCTTAAAGCTAAAATTTGACCTTTTCACGCTCCCATCCCCAGCTCAAAGCTTCCTCACACTGATCTGATTTTCTTTTTTCCCCATAGCATGTGCCACCTTCTGTCATACTATTTTACTGTGTAATTTACTTCTTTATTATATTTCCTGTTTACTTTTTCTCCTCTTTTCCTCCACATCTCCTCTGACAAGCAACACAGGGTTTCTTTCATTCTTTCTTTCTTTCTTTCTTTCTTTCTTTCTTTCTTTCTTTCTTTCTTTCTTTCTTTCTTTTCTTTTCTTTTTTTTTTGTCTGTTCAGCATATATTCAATAGTCTAGTGCATGGTACATAGATGCATAATAAATATTTCAATATTTATTGAATGAATGAATATAATACATAGTAATTTACTTTGGTAAAGAAAAATTGAACATTGAGATTAAAATCATGCACTATATTCCAAGAATTTTGATACAGAATTCTTAACATGAATACAGAGCATAGTTAAGGTATTGAACCACAAAGATTAAAAACAAATTCATTAGGTGTTTGGGTAAATAAAGTGGATTACCTACTACGGCTTAAAAAACAGCCAGATCTCAGATTCCTTCATAGCGGTATTTAATGCCAGATACAATGATACTATTTCCACAAAGTTTTACAGGAAAGAAAACAAAGATAAGATGTCAGAAGAGAAAAAGGCAACAGGCAGATATTCTCAAACATGAAAGAATTCATGGAATATGGCACTCTTGAGTCCTTGAAAAAAATGCTTGACAATGAATTCTAGCTAATTAAGCGATAAATCAAAATAAAGAACCTGCGAATTGAGGAGTTGTGCTAAAAAGGACTGATGGTGTTGGGATCCATTTAAATATAGATATAAGACTAAACAACTGGCTCGTCGCCTGTGGCTCAGCGGGCTAAGGCGCCAGCCACGTACACCTGAGCTGGCGGGTTCGAATCCAGCCCCGGGGCCCGCCAAACAGCAATGACAGCTGCAACCAAAAAATGGCCAGGCGTTGTGGCGGGCGCCTATAGTCCCAGCTACTTGGGAGGCGGAGGCAGGAGACTCGCTTGCGCCCAGGAATTGGAGGCTGCTGTGAGCTGTGATGCCACAGCGCTCTATCCAGGGTGACAGCTTGCAGCTCTGTCTCAAAAAAAAAAAAAAAAAAAAAAAAAGACTAAACAACTGAGGGAATTATTACTATAGAGCAAAACATGAATGTTATTAATCCGAACAATGTAAAATTAGTAGTATAAAGATAATTGGAAAGTGTGAAGAAAGAAGATATTCTCATTTTTCTAAGCAGGAGTCTGCTGATTTTGTGTAACATTGAAATATATAATAAAAACAGTAAAGACTCCAACTCTTACACTTTTCATATTCCCTCACCCCACCCTTTCGAGCTTAGAGAATTCTAAATCTTATTCACTTACTTGAAAATCAACCATTCCTTTAGTTTTTCTTCAGTTTCTCTTTTTAATATTAAAGTAAAATTAAATATAATACTCTATTACTAAAAATATTATCTTTATATAATCTCATTTTAACAAAATGCAATATGATCAGTCTCTACCTATAGTCTCTCTATCTATGTAGTTATTTTTTCCATCCTTATCTGTTTATAGCCAAACAACAAGATCTGCAGTAGTGCTCAACTAATGTAATGGCAGCGATTCTTGGATGATGGAATTTGGAAGTGCTTTTTTACTTACTTCTTTGTACATTTTTTTAATGTTTACTTTTTAATGAGCATCACCTTTTTTTCTCTTTGAAACCCAGGGGTACACACATTTGGTTATATGCACATATATTAATAATTTGCTTTTGTACATTTTAAGTTAAAGTTGGAAGTGTGCCCTTCTCCAGAATCTGTGCATTGCACCAGGTTGGTGTGAATTTATCCTCCACCTCTTCCCCCTCCCCAACTACTTGATTTCTGTTCAGTTTTACTTATGTGCTCATAAGTGTTGATGGACTAGCTACAATTTAGTGTTGAGTACATGTGGTGTTTGTTTTTCCTTTCTTGTGATACTTCACTTAGAAGAATGGTCTCCATTTCCATTTAGGTTATTACAAAAGATACTGGATCACTTTTTTCTTATGGCTGAGTAGTTCTCCATGGTGTACATATTCCTCATTTTATTAATCCATTCATATATTCATGGACACTTGGGTCATTTCCAGATCTTTGCAGTTATGAATTGTGCTGCAGTAAACATTTGAGTCCAAGTGTCTTTTTGATAAAATGTCTTTTATTTCCCCTTTGGGTAAATATCTAATAGTGCATCACCATTATTTTATTTTATTTTATCTTATTTTATTTTATTTTATTTTTGAGACAGAGTCTCTCTTCGTCTTAGTAGAGTGCTGTGACATCACAACCTCAAACTCCTGGGCTCAAGCGATTTTATTGCCTCAGCCTCCCAAGTAGCTGGACGATAGGTGTCTGCCACAATGCCCGGCTATTTTTAGAGATAGGGTCTTGCTCTAGTTCAGGCTGGTCTTAAACCTGTGAGCTCAGGTAATTCACCTGCCTTGGCCTCCTAAGTGCTAGGATTACAGGCGTGAGCCACTGTACCCAGCCTGCATTACCATTCTTTAAAAAAAAATTTTTTGAAGGAAATTTTAAAATTCCCCACCCCTCTAGTCACCTCTAAAAAACTAGAAGAAAATAAACCCACATATTAATAGTAATTAAAATGTCCTGTGGTAATGTGGATAATTGTTTCTTCCATCATTATATCTTTCTGTATTTTTTTTTTTAAGTAGCATCTTTCCCTGATCCTTTTTCTCACTGTTTCATTCCAGAGAGCCAAGACCTTCAACCCTGTCAGAAGTTTCTTCTGATATTTATTTACAGGTGTTTGTACTATTGATACTTTCTTGATTTTAGACCTCGTCTATTTATTTCCCATTTTTGTAGTAGTGTGCACAGTGTGGTAGCATAGAAAATTGTGGTAGGGATAAGGAGGAGAAGATCTCATCCCTTCCATATTCCCCCTGTATATTTATATTGTAATTTTGTGTTGAATAAAAACTCAGTGTTTACATTATAATGACTATTAACATGTTTATGTTTGGGCAATTAGAGTGCTCTGATTTTTTTTCCATCACATAACTTCTCGTTATACCTGGAGCTAATAATTGCTTCACTTAAAAAGTTTGTTCAGTTTTCTACATGCCAATCACTATTTTCCCCACTGTCTTGATAGATCAATCAAATGCCTAGCAATAATTCTTTCAAAATGCTCAAACATATTGTCTATCAGCTGCATCTATCAAACTTCCAGCTCCAAGCTGGACTGCTTGTTCTCTGAAAAATTTTCTCACTGGTCTCCTATATACCATCCTTCTTTCTTGGCTCTTATATCTCTCTTTGTTAAAGATATTCTTTATGTTCATGGAGCACTTACTCCAATACTTACTTTCTCTTCCTGAGAAAGAGTAAAAGTTTTGAGAGCTGCACACTTAAAATTGCCTTTATTCTGTCCTCACATTTGCTTAGTATTCAAGTAGGCATAAAATTCGAGAATGAAAATAATTCCGTTGAGAATTCTGAGGGCAGTGTTTCAATGTCTTCTAGCCTTCAATGGTGATACAGAAGTCAGACATGAGGCATTTGTAAATGACCTGTCCTCTCTTCCAGAAGGTTTTAGGGTTTTCTCTTTATCCTTCCTATTTTGAAAGTTTGTGATGATGCGTGCTGGGTGGATTACTTGTGATTCAGAAAACAGGGCACTAACCAGGCCCTTCAATCTTGATGCCCACATCCTGTATTTAGGGAAACTTCCTTATACAAGATCACTATGAAAGTTTAGAGAAACATAAAAATCAAGAAACATGCAATCCACATGGGTGGAAACAAATAAATTAAGCCCTCTGAGCAACGCGGACAAGCCAAGCAAGGTGAAATTTGAACAGATGAATCAGAAATGATGTCATCCACTGTGTTTCATGGACATTAAGTAATGGGCCATCTCATGGGCTGTCTCAGAACTTTCATCATGACCCACATAATTTTCCTCCATTTCAAATCTTCTTTCTTTCTAAAACTCCCAGTTTCCAAAGGTGGACCCCCAAAGGTGATTATCCAAACCTTTCCTACTTCTTCCATTTCATAGCTCTTTTTGTTTGCTAGTTTGTTTGTTTATTCTCTGCAGGGTGTTCGCAACTTTATTTTCCATCCATTTGGTTGAATTTCCAATCTCCTCCTTCATTCTCACCCCTTCCTCCAGGCTCTTTACCACCCCCACCTTGTTTCTTTTAGACAGAGCCTCAAGCTGTCACCCTGGATAGAGTGCCGTGGCATCACAGCTCACAGCAACCTCCAATTCCTGGGCTCAAGCGAGTCTCCTGCCTCCGCCTCTCAAGTAGCTGGGACCACAGGCACCCGCCACAATGCCCAGCCATTTTTTGGTTGCAGCCATCATTGTTGTTTGGCGGGCCCAGGCTGGATTCAAACCCGCCAGCTCAGGTGTACATGGCTGGCATTCACAGCAACCTCAAACTCTTGGGCTTAAGCAATCTCTTGCCTCAGCCTCCTGAGTAGCTGGGCTACTGGTACCCGCCACAATGCCTGGCTAGTTTTCAGTAGAAATGGGATCTTACTCTTGCTCAGGCTGGTCTCCAACTCCTGAGCTCAAGGGATCCACCTCCGATGGCCTTCCAGAGTGCTGGATTATAGGCGTGAGCACCCCCCAACCCTTTAACACCCCTTTCTTCCTCTCCTCCTTCACCTGCCTGAGTCTTGGTCCTTCAAGGCTCACTCAAGCTTTTCTTCCTCTGAATCATTCTGGTCTCCTCTTTTGCCCAGGTAGGTCTGGGTGATGCCTCTGTCGCTCCTGGAGCCTTGAGCCTGCTTTATCATAACACCATGCTGTGGAAACTGGGGGCTCACTCCTGTCTCCTTCTTTAGTCTGTAAACTGGTTAAGTGGAGGGATCGTTCATTCATCTTAGTGTCTTCATTGTTTAGCTGAGGCATCCAGCCTGTTTTCTTTTTTACCATACACTGGAAGAATAAGAGTTGGCTTGGGGCAGACATCAAGTGCACAAATACTAATGAAAATGGATCAACAACAACAACAAAAAGGTCCATGCATACTTTTCACTATATCCAACATCACAGATAAGCAAAACGCTTCTCAGATAGTCTGTATGTAGCCTGTGGGCCACAGGTTGGACACCCTCAGTACTGTATTTCCTCCTGGCACAGAGGGATTTAATAAATGTATTTTTTTTTATTTTTACATATACAGGTGTTTATTAGGTTTTCACTTTTTGCCTTCACAGGATTAAAAAGGCTTAAAATTTAATAATAATAACAGTGTTTAAGATAAGGCCTAGAAACAAAAATCTCGAAAAGCATGAATGAAGATAAATACAATCAGAAAAGAAATCAGACGATTACTACATCGAAATATTAAGCAATATTAATAATGCAAAGAAAGTAACATTCACATTGTCAAATAAGAGTATGTCTATTATAGAATGCTTTAACTCTGAGGCTCAGTGTGGAGTCATCAGTTAACTTCTTTTTTTTTTTTAAATAAATTTTTAATAAATGTATTTGAATACCCAAATCATGGAACCAGGTGTGTAGCTTTCCGTAGTCTTGCTGCATGAATAAAGCTTGGAAACTCTTCAGGGTTGAAGGGGTCGCACATTACACAGAAA
>CAUYRH010102124.1:0-11584 GCA_963574655.1 Perodicticus potto | reverse complement strand
GCATCCATCCATCCATCCATCCACCCATCCATACTTCCATCCATCCACCCATCCATTCACCCACCCACCCACCCACCCATCCATCCATCCATCCATCCATTGATCCATCTCTCTGTTGAATGCTTGGTATTAGGCTAGGTTCTGGGATATGAAGGTGAATCAGATAAGGATGGACCTTACCCTAAAGGAGCTCACAGGCTAATGGGGAAATGGACAAGTCCACAGATGAGTGTAATTAGGTGAGGTTGGTGCTGTCACTCAGGGCTATAGACGATGGGGGGTGGAGAGCTTGGTTCTGTTGTGGGTGGCACTAAAGGTGGAGTGAAGAGCTAACGGAAGTCCCTCAAAAAAGAAGGTGACACTGGAATAGAGACTTGAAAGGGGAAAGGGCTTAGCCAGCAGAGGAATGGCATGTGACAGCCTCATGCTGGATGCTGGAGGGGGGACATCAGTCCTGGCTGGAGCAAAAGGTATTAGGGAGGTGTGTCTTGGCAGATATAAGGTGCAAGAGGCAGGCTGGGGCCAGGTGGTGGGAACCTATAAGCATGGACTGAGCATCTTAGGTCTAATCCCGGTGTCTGTGATTGGGTCATCAGCCGTTGGTGGAAAGTTTTAGGCAGGAGCTTGTCCTTGGTATGAGTTTTTTTTTTTTTTTTTTTTTTTTATTGTTGGGGATTCATTGAGGGTACAAGAAACCAGGTTACACTGATTGCATTTGTTAGGTAAAGTCCCTCTTACAATTGTGTCTTGTCCCCCAAAGATGTGTCACACATCAAGACCCCACCCCCTCCTTCCTTCCCGCTCTCTGCTCTTCCTTTCCCCACCCCTCTCTCCTTCTTTCTCTCTCTGTTCTCCCTTTCCCTCACTCCCACCGTGTCATTAATTGTCATTAATTGTCCTCATATCAAAATTGAGTATATAGGATTCATGCTTCTCTATTCTGGTGATGCTTTACTAAGAATAATGTGTTCCACTTCCATCCAGGTTAATACAAAGGCTGTAAAGTCTCCTTTTTTTTAATGGCTGAATAGTATTTCATGGTGTACATATACCACAGCTTGCTAATCCATTCCTGGGTTGGTGGGCATTTAGACTGTCTCCACTTGGTATGAGTTTTTGTGCATTCTTCCTGACATCTGGAGGGATGGGGGTATGTTGGGAGGGGGCAAGGCTGAAGGTAGGGAGGCTGCTAAAGAGGCTGCTGCAGTGGTTTGAGTGGCAGCCTAGGAGGAAAGGAAACAGCATGAGGGCTTGTGGTAATACAAATGCTGCCAGGGGTTCAGGGGCTGGTGAGCTGGACTGGTCACTGTCTTAGATGCCTAGGACCACTGTAACAAATGACCATGAATTTGGAGGCCTAGTACAACACAAGTTTGTTCTCTCACAGTTCTGGAGGGCAGAGTCTGAAGCCAAGGTTTCAGCAGGACTGTGCTGGCCTGAAGGCTCTAGAGGATCCTTGTCCCTTCCAGCGCCTGGTGGCCGTCAGCATTGTTAGGGACTGCCTCAGTGCACACACTGTCTCGTGTTCACACGGCCTGCTTTCTGGTGTCTTTCCTCTTCTATTTCTTATAAGAACACTTGTCTTTGGATTTGGGGCTCATCTTGTTTAAACCAGGATGATCTCATCTCAAGAGCCTTAAATTAATTACATTTAAAAAGACTCATTTCCCAGATAAGGTCAGGTTCAAGAAATTAAGAGATGGCCATTCTTTTGGAGGCCACCATTCAACCCACAGTAGCCGTAGGAGGATGGCTGGGCTGTGGCACAAGTGTTACGGGCAACTTGTATAAACTCATCTTCTGCTGAAGTGTCATATCACCGCCCCGCAGCGCCTTTCCAATGTCTGATGAGAACATAATACCAGACCAAATGCTCGCCTTAAAGAAGGTGTTGTAATGGCACAAACAAATGGAAGTGAAAGCAGGGGAACTCTTTAGAAATAAAGCAGAAATTCAAGTGACTGTTATTTGCGGAGAATCTAATTTTCTCTGACAGTTCCGCAGGTACATTGAAGCAATCTCTTAAGGAAAATGTATTTTCTGAAGAAATTTCTCCTTGAATTTTGCAAACTTTTCTCTGCCCGATGATCACGCACAATGGAATGAACTACAGCCTCGCTCTATTTTTGTTTTTCTCCTTGTTTGTGCCCAGCTGCCGTTAATAATGTTGGCAGAGCTCTGTGGTGCTGGGATTTTTACTTGGTTCAGTGTGGCTACTGTTGATACCCAAGTGAAGATGCTCCTAAGTCTTGTTTATTTGGTGTCTGTTCTCAGAGTACCTGCTGTAAGTTGGGCAATGCTTTCTGCTGCAGATACAAGGGTAAAACACAGTCCTGTTTCAGACTGGCAGTACTGTAGGAGAAATGGATGCACCTGTGGTCACGGCAGGTTGTACGATATGATATATTGATATGATAAAAGCAGGTGGGGCTGGAAGAGCACAGAGGAGAGACAAATTTCCGTAGAACCAGAATAAGTACATGAAATATTACCATCCTGGTTAGACATCAAGCATGCTGATTAAGATGAGGTACCACTTTCACTTGTCAAACTAGGCAAGATAAAATAAAATGGTGTAATACTCAGTGTTGGCAAGCATGTTGGAAAATAGACAATTTCATGTACTGGTGGTGGGGATGTGAACTGAACAAGCTTTCTGGAAGCCAATTGCATGAAGCATTCAAAAGACTCAGAAGGGCAAATCTATTCAGGAGTCACCACCTTTCTGTGGCAGTCCCAGGCTCTTCAGTTCTCTCACCTTCACTGTGGCACTTGCTACATGGAATTAGAATGACCTGCTGGGTACCTTTCTGTCCCACTGTACTGAGGCCAGGGCTTCTGTCTCATTAAGTGCTTAATACCACACTTTCCTGAACATTCTAGCCTTGCAATGGCTTTAAGAGCAAGTATCCCTTGGAGATTGTTGTCTTTGTGGAATTTTTCTAGATATTCTCGCATGATTTTTTTGATGGATCAAAGTTGGGATTGCTTATAAGTCCCTCCAAGCCCCCAATGTCGCTAAAGAAAATTAAATTGGGGTATTGTTTTGGATTTCATATTTAAAGAAAATCAACACCCAAGTATATGAAGGTTTTTTTTTTTTGAGACAGAGCCTCAAGCTGTCACCCTGGGTAGAGTGTTGTGGCATCACAGCTCACAGCAACCTCCAACTCTTGGGCTCAAGAGATTCTCTTTCCTCTGTCTCCCAAGTAGCTGGGACTACAAATATGAAATTTTTCCATCCATGAACTCACATGCTTCTATTGGTTGAAGTTTTATTTTATGACTCTCTGTTAAGTTCAGTAATATTTTCACAAGTATGGAATCTTTCTGGTTAAGATCACCAGGGTTTTTTAGAACAGTGGTCAGACTAGCCTGTACTTGCGCTGATTATGAACTTCTTTGAGGTGGTGGTTGAACACAGACATTCTTAAAGCTTAAATTACATAAAACCTAGAACTGTATAAACTGTTGAAAAACAAAGGTAATAAATATTCAAAACTCGTGACTTCCTAGTTATTTTACTACTTTTATTATCATCTGTGTTCTTGAAATTATTTATGTCTATTGTCTATTTTTTTTTTTTTTTTGTAGAGACGGAGTCTCACTCTATCGCCCTCGGTAGAGTGCTGCGGAGTCACAGCTCACAGCAACCTCCATCTGTACTGCCTAATAGTCCCTGGTTGCAAATCCCTTCTGAGTTCTGCCTTCAGTAGTAATATGTGGGTCATTTGAACTAGGTCGTTATGGGAATATTTAAGTCACAGAAATCAGCAAATGCTGTAAATCAGGCCTTTCTCTCCCAGAGGCCCTGTTGTTAAACATTTACAGTCACACCTCTGTCTATAGATGAAGTGTCTGTTTCTGTCACTGAGTATGTATGTGCATATATGCATGTGTGTATTTATAGAATGGGATGCCTTCTTCCCCAGGTTTATATTTTTTTGTTGATTGGTGGGGTTATATGAAAAAGCTGTAAGTTTATTTACTTTTATGCTAGTTTCTATCTTATTGAATTTGAGTATAAGCTACAGTAATTTTTCTGACGATGACCCTGGCTTTCCCAGGTAGATGATCACTTTTAAATAATGAAAATCACACTGTTTTACTAATAATTTAAATGAAGAGTGCATATTTATTCTTATAAAATATATTTTGGCTACTAGTGATATATAATTTTTAACTTAAAATACATTTTTCTTTTTTTGGAGACAGAGTCTCACTTTGTTGCCCTCAGTAGAGTGCTGTAGTGTCATAGCTCACAGCAACCTCAAATTCTTGGACTTAAGCCTCAGCCTCCCCAGTAGCTGGGACTAAGGCGCCCGCCACAACGCCCGGCTATTTTTAGATGCACGGTCTCTGGCTCAGGCTGGTCATAAACCTGTAAGCTCAGGCAGTGCACCTGCCTCGGCCTCCCAAGTGCCAGGATTACAGGTGTGAGCCACCGTGCCTGGCCCTTTAAATACATTTCTCCTTGGATTAAATATGATAACTTATTAACTCTAAAATATCTATGTTTCTGAGATTAAATTTATTCATGTCTTTTTTTGATATATGAGCAGACTCAGTTTCTTAAATTTGTTTTGAATTTTTATATGTATGTGATACTGGTTTATGGTTATGTAAGCTTTTCAGTTTTTTTCAGATTTTAGTATCATGGTTGTGACAGAAATCTTTGAAATGAACAGCGTGTGGCATCTTTCAATCAGCTCTATTTAAAAGTATTAGTGGCTAAATGTTGTCTAACCTTTGGACTCATGGTCAGATAATACAGCTTGTAAGACACAAAAATTATTCCTTGAGGATTTTACTAGCCTTACTGTTATTATTTGCTATTTGTCATTCAAAAATGTGCTCAGGCCAGACACGGTGGCTAACGCCTGTAATCCTAGCACTCTGGAAGGCCAAGGCGGGTGGTTACCTGAGCTCAGGAGTTTGAGACCAGCCTGAGCAAAAGTGAGACCCTATCTCTACTAAAAGTAGAAAAACTAAGGCAAGAGGATCTCTTGAGCCCAAGAGTTGAAGGTGGCTATGAGCTATGATGCCACAGCACTCTACCTAAGGTGGCAGCTTGAGACTCTGACTCGAAAGAAAGAAAAAATGAAAAATATTTAAACACAGAAAAAAAGTATTCTATGCAAGAAGCACAAAAAATGTAAGCTTGGCACCCGTTGCACAGTGGTTATGGCACCAGCTACATACACCAAAGGTGGCAGGTTCGAGGCCAGCCCTTGCCAGCTGAACAACAGCTGAACAACTGCAACAAAAAAATAGGTGGGCACTGCGGTGGGCGTCTGTAGTCCCAGCTACTTGGGAGGCTGAGGCAAGAGAATTGCTTAAGCCCAAGAGTTGGAGGTTGCTGCGAGCTGTGGCACCATGACACTCTACCGAGGGCAACAAAGTGAGACTCCTGTCTCAAAAAAAAAAAAAAAAAAAAAAAAGGGAAAGATATACGGGAAATGTTCAGAAAGTATCCAGCTATGTAAAATGGGGGGAAAGGGGGGAAAGAGGCGTATATGGCTGGATACTTTCTGGACAACCCTCAAATGTCCCTAAATTAGTGTCACCAATTTTATTAGTCATGGCTTCCTTATCTTTATATTTAGATTTCCCCTTTTTGATCTGTTAGGATGGAAGAGGTATGTTAAATTCTTGTACTGTTATTGTGCTTCTGTTGATTGATTGGTTTCTAACAACTTGCTTTATATATTTTGGTGCAGCCTTACTAGCTGCAGAAAAGGTCATGATAGTTAAGATTTCTCCGTGAATTATGCCTCTTATTAATGTAAAATGGCTTCTTTTGTTCGATTTAATGCTTTGTCTTTGAATTCTACTTTGATATGGACATGGGTACATGTCCATTTTTTTCCTACTGACATTTGCCTGTTAGACCTACCCATTTTTTTCCCACTTTAGTCTTTGAGGAGTTTAATTGGTTAAGATCGTGTGTAGTGGGAAAACATTCTGATAGACACCACTTTTGACTCAGTCCGTGAGTCAATGTCTTTTACTAGAGAAGTGGAGGCTATTTATACAAATGTCATAACTGCTATAGTCTGTCTGACTTTCATCATCTCATTTAATTCTTCCCAGTTCTTATGCTTGTTTTTGAATTTGACTCTCTTCCTACTTTCCTCCTAGTGCAGGGGTTGGCGACCTACAGCCTGTTCTTGACCGCACACAGGTTAAGAAAGGTTTTATGTTTTTAAAGAGTCATGAAACCAAATGGAACAAAGAAGAATATGCAACCAACATAGCTGAGAAGTTTAAAATATTAATATTTACTATCTGGCCCTTATTAGAAAGAGTTTGCTGGCTCCTTGTTTAGTAATGAGGTTTTTATATTACACCCTGCTTTTAGGTTTACTATTGGATACATTCAGCTGCCTTAAAAATATATTTAAATTTAACTTTTCCTAAAACACAGTTGTGATGGCCTTCAAAATACAAAATTGGCTTTCCCCTCGGCAGGGAAGGGTAGGTGGCATAGTTTTGTGTTCTCTTATGTAGTCTTTATTCATTTCCTCAGTTGTTGATGGTGAGTGCAGGACTTTTTATCTGTTTCTAATTGAATAATGAGAATTTAAACTTATATTTCTCTATCTTTTTTTTTTAATTAATTAATTTATTTATTTGGAAGGTGAATGAATATATCAATGAATGAACACAGTCCCCTCTGGGGCAAAGTGAATGAATGCATCAATGAATGGACACAGTCCATTCATGGAATTGAGGCCCAGGAAATTCACATGAAATTGACCGAGGCATAGGGATGGGGGTTCCACATTTAGTCCCAAGTGCAAAGTGAAGGAGACAACGAGGCACAGGTGTCTCCTTGGCAGTCGTCCGGTCTTTTTGGCTACTGGAGCCTCCGGTGGGGGTTGGAGGTCCCCCTCCTTGCCTGTCATCCAGCCCGCTGGTTCTGCAGCTGGCTGCCGCAGCACCGATACCGCCAAGGAGGAGGCGGGAGGTCCGCCAGCTCCGCTGAGCTGGCTAGGGCGTCAAATGTCTTGCATCAATTCTCACTCTCCGAGTAGAAACCCTAACTGCTGTTAGGGAATTCTTTTTTTTTTTTTTTTTATTGAAACAGAGTCTCACTTTGTTGTCCTTGGTAGAGTGCTGTGGCCTCTCAGTTCACAGCAACCTCAAACTCTTGGGCTCAAGCAATTCTCTTGCCTCAGCTTCCCAAGTAGCTGGGACTACAGGCGCCCGCCACAATGTCTGGCTATTTTGTTTTTAACAGGCCCGGGCTGGGTTCCGACCCACCAGCCCTGGTGCATGTGACCGGTGCCCTACCCTCTGATCTACGGCCACCACCCTTCTCCCTCTTCTTGTCTCCTGATTCTGTCCCTTCCAGTGTCTGACAGACCCCATGACATTCATCATCCCCACCTCCTTCCCAACACAACAATGTTCCTGCTTTCTCTCATCAAACAAGGACAATTTTGTGAGAGTCTCAATGGGAAATTGTTAAGTATTCACCACATAGTCCTGATTTGGCTTTTTCTGACTTCATTTTGTTTCCTAATCTTAAAAAATCTTTAAAGGGCACCCATTTTTCTTCAGTTAGTAATGTAAAAAGACTTCACTGAATGGGTTACAGCTAATTTTAAGTGCTTACAAAGGTAACTTGAACTTGATGCCACTTATGTTGAGAAATAGAGTTTATACTTTTTATTATCTTTTAATTTCAAACTTTTCCACAAACTTAAGTCCCTGTGAATAATTACCCCTTCTAAAAGTGAATGCAACTGAGAGGTTTGAACTATAGGTTTGAGCTTAGCAAACAAATGACTTAAGGCAGCTGTGACCTATACGTCTGAAGTTTGGAAACATGGTCCCTACCTTCTCTATAAATAATTTCTCCTGGAAAAACTCAAAAGGTATTGATTGCCTGAGAAAAAAGACAGAGTACATCACACTTGTACTGACCAGAGCCATGAACAGTGCCAACAACCTCTTTCGGCAAGGCCCCCACCACCCAAATAGGACCCCACGGTGACAGCATGCTCCCTGCTGGTGGCCTGGACTTGCTTCACTCACCTCAGGGAATTTCTTTTTCTGCACATATTCAGTGGTGGCAGCATCAAAATACTTGGCGTAGCCCTCATTGAGGCTGTAAATCTTTCCTTTCTTCTTAATCTTGACCTCTTTTTCCACCAGGACAAATTCACCAAGAGCCTAGAAGGATGAAGAGAGACAGCAGGAACAAGGGAGGCCAGGAAGAGAAGCCAACAGCACCCTGCACGGCACCCAGGGCGTTAGGGCACGAGGGCCTGCTGGAGGAAGCGGGGTTTGCGGTGGTCATTCTGGAGCCGGCCCAGTGGTGTTTTCATGAATGGCAGAAAGGACAGTGACAATTTGGAGTCTACACAGAAGGCTCAAGCAGTCATAACATGAGAGGCGACATAATTCAAAGGAAAGAGGTCCAGGGTCTCCTTTCTTTCCTTGGCCCCTTTCATTGGCAGTGAGGCCCCTCACAGACAAGGACCCTGACTGTACTTATGTCCCCATTCCTCATCCCCAGGTTAATGTTTTCAGGAGAATCTGGGCCATCAGTAATGAGAGGAAGAAGCTACATCGATGCATGAAGGATGCTTGTTGACCATTAAATTGTGGGCCAGATATGTTGTTTAATGATTCAATTTTGGAAACCACTAAAAGTCTCTGTATCCCAACACTCTTACCTGGGGGAAAAATTCCTTCAGTCAGAAACTGGGTTCACAGGGCATAAGGACCAAGTTAGTAAAATCTAAAGGCATCCTCAGACTTATTAATAAAATAGTACCAAGTGCCCTGCAGTCCCTGAGGGTCACATGGTCAACACCTGCAGGGCATCCCTCTAGCACCCCTTTATCTAGTTCTGGTGGTAGCAGCCCCTAAGGATGTGGTCCGCTAGCTGCAGATGTCACCTTAAACACTGGTGACTCTCTAAGTCTCTAGGAGGAACATCAGGGCCTGGCACCCAGATCTGTTTTGATGACTGTCAAAGACTTTAAGAAAATGAGAAACTCCCCAGATGACAGCTCACAGCTGGCAGCTACAGGATAAGGTTACCAAGGAACACTGCAGATACTTCCAGAATGGAAAGAGGCAAGGCCACTCTGACCATGTCTGAAATAAGACAATGACAAGGACACTCAACAACCACAAAACTCACTAACCATCCCTCTCTTCTCCCTAACATCAGTGACGACGGCTCCTTCACCACTGAGTCTCTACTCTCACTTTAATCTTCCTGCCTCCTAGATAAAAATTATTAAGACATCTAGTCATTAATTGCACCCACTTCCAAGTAACATCCAATCCAGAAGAGATCTTCTCTTCCTAAAATCCTTGGAATCATCAAGCCAACACCCAGGTGTCGAACAAGCCCATGCAGACTCCTTCTCAGCACAGCACCCCTGGTTCCTCTGGGGGGCATCCCCCTGGCCCAGTGAGCCCAGCTTCTCTTTATTATAGCTTTGCTCTTGATGGTCTTTGGTTTATGAACTTTATTAACTCGCTGTGGACTTCTGTTGCTTTGGAGCAGTCCAGCACTGAGTTCCACTTCTGAAAAGCACCCTGACTTCCACTGACGAAGCTTTTTTCATGGATGTCTCATAGGAAGACTCATGTATGGGCCTCTTCTAGGCCAAGGTCATACATGTGACTTATACTAAAAATTAGATACTCCTCCTTGGTGATCAAAACCTGAGTGTGAAATGCAGAACTTGTGGTGGTGCCCAGACCAGACTGGCCGGGCTGTGAGACTACTCCTGAGCTCCCTGCTTTTGGGCCCTCCAGACCTGCCCATGTCCAGCCTGGGTCCTCAACATGCCCATTAATTGAGCAGGGTCGATTTCTCTCTTGCTTTTCAGCAAATAGCACGGAGGATGCACAACAGTCATCTAAACGGTGGTAGTCATCAGCCTGTCTGCATGGAGGAGCCCATTCTGCATCACTGTAGGATGGAAAGGCCTGGTATATCCACCCCTGGGGCTGCATGTGGGACTTTCTGGCTCCTAGAACATTGTTTCCTATTGTACGGGGAGTGATGCCTTACTAATGTCTGGAAAATGCGTCCCTTGGTTCCCACTGTGTTACCTCCAACAACCACTGATGATTACCATGGCCCCCACACACTTCGGTAAGAGACACCAGATCCTTGTCACTACAAAGCAGTATCTCCATTTATAATGAGCACCTTGACATTGAGTCTCTCCTCCATGGAGAGTGTGGTCCACAGGCAGTAGTCCCTCTGTACCTGCACACAACGTGTGTTCTGATATCAGTTTATAAGCCCTGCAAGTCCACAGGTCAGACAGGCTCTGGGCACCCCACCAAGGATCTGTGTCCTGTGTGACCCTGCTCAGTAAGCTGCTGGTCACCCTCCCTGGCATCTCTCTGTGACAACTGCCACAAGCTACCTCAGCTTGACGTCAGCATCCAAACAGGCCCTAAGCTTTGGACACTGGGTCTTTGCTACAGTACCCTTGTAAGTACCAACATGATCCACAGGGTTTTCAGGCTAATAAACAGATCAGAAAAGATCACACTTTGGTTCATCTCTTCTTCTGTCACACAGACAAGCACTGGTACCCCCATATGTCCAGACTGGGCCCTTTGTCATGACTGAGGGCAGGAAGCAGAGACTCTGTGCTGGTGACTCCTTGTTTTGGGTCCCTGAGTCAAAAGTACCTGTCTGCTGTCTTTAAAACTGCTCAGAAGGTTCTTGGAAATATTTTGCTTGCACTCCATGTAGTGTGTTCCAACTTCAGGAACAGATTAAGCACAAAACAGCCTGAGGGTGACTCCTGATATCCAAGTCACCAGTTTGACCTTGGACAAGTTACTTACCCTCACTATTCTCATCTGAACATGGAAATAACGGTAGCACCTGCCTCCCAGGGCTTCTGTGATGTTTAAATGCTTCAATGGATTAAAAATTCCTTAGACTATGTATCTATATTCCTACCACTTATTAAAAAACTATATAACTGGGCAGCACCTGTGGCTCAGTGGGTAGGGTGCTGGCCCCATATACCAAGGGTAGCGGGTTCAAACCTGGCCCTGGCCAAACTGCAACAACAACAACAAAATAATAGACAAGCGTTGTGGCAGGTGTCTGTGGTCCCAGCTACTGGAGAGGCTGAGGCAAGAGAATCGCCTAAGCCCAGGAGTTGGAGGTTGCTGTGAGCTGTGACGCCATGGCATTCTATTGAGGGTGATAAAGTGAGACTCTGTCTCTTAAATAAAAAAAAAAATAACAGAAAAGAAAAAACAAAAAACTATATAACTACAGCTATATAACTGTCAGCTGTTGTCCTAGAACAATTGTAGAAAGAGTACTTTATTGTCTGATGGTAATATTTGTAAACCATAGAATATCTTAGAGAATAAAAGCAAATTGGGGCATCAGCAAACTGGCATAGCAATGGGTCTTGGTTTAGATGTAAAATGATTTCTATTTGAAAGTTCCCGGTGTCCATACTGCAAACTCCATTCTGTCAGTTAACTGTTCTGTTTTGAAATCTTCCAACTCCCTTCATTTTACACGAATGTATTAACAGGAAAACTCTACGAAGGCGGGAAGGTTTGTGTG
>CAUYRH010102121.1:0-14399 GCA_963574655.1 Perodicticus potto | reverse complement strand
GTTTTTATGATGTTCCTACTACTGTAGAGGACTGGACACCATGCTTGCAAAGGACAGTTACTGATTCTTATCACATTAAAAGGAAATGCTGAGAACAGGACAGTCTCCTGGCAAGCCTAGAGACGTTTCCTGACTTGGGGGTAATCCCCCAAGTAACTCAGTGTTCCGGAATGAGAAGGTCGGTCACTCACTAGTAAGCATGTGTTAAACATTAATGCTTAGTAGTCCTTCATGAAGGTTGTGGGGAAAGAGCACGTGAGGAGAGCACGTGGCAATCCTTACGCAGGCACCCCCTCATACGTCATTACCTTAACTCTCCACACCTGTTTATGTCAATGACCTTAACTCTCCACACCTGTTGTGTATTACCTTAATAAATAGCCATTGCGGAGAGGGCTCGGGGCTACCCTGCAACTAAGGTTAGCCCACCTCCCTAATCCGTGTCACGCCTGGTTCCTTCCTGCGGCGACCAAGACCAGGCCATAGGGGCCCAAGCATACTACATAAGTGGAAAATCCTGCAGTACCTGCTAAACACAGTGTCACATTATCCATGTATTTAAAATTAACTAAATAACTCTGTTTTATACAACAAACTACTTTTATAAGTACTAGTCCTTGTATATTTAGAGTTGAAAAGTAGATCAGACACACATGGAACTTTGGTTTTAAAAAGAACACCACCATCCTTACTGAGGGGATAATGTCCACTTCAGTCTATGATATGGTCACAACTTCACAATCCATCATCTTCTAAACAACTGAACAGAATGACTTCAGACGGCACAATAATTACATCATTAAAAAGAACAGAGAAATATTAACCCATTGGCCCTTTCTATCGAAGTCTTTTTTTCTTTTATTTCTTAAATACATGTATTTTATTATTCTTCATTACATTATTTCCCCTCCACACTCCTCTCTATCGAAGTCTTAAAAGTTGGAAATATCCCATAAAATTCTTCTATTATTTCATCAAAGTGACAATATGTGAATACTTGATCTGTTTTATTATGTACTTCTTATTGCCATCTGAAATGTAAATGGGTCATTCAGAAACTGAGTATTTATGGAGTATTTATTTAAACTGAGTATTTATTTAAAAAGGGACAACCTTTTTAAAAGACTGATTCTTTTACACAATTTCTAATGTAGCTGAATTAAACCAATAATAGCAACATGTCAAATATTTTATCTTTTAGAAAATTTAGTGATGGACTAATAATTTAATATTTTGGTTATTCTTTTGATCAAATTTAACATATATCATCCCAAAATATCTCTATTAGCTGTAAGAAAACAGCCTTCTTTAAGTTTGTCACAAATGTTTTGCCAAATATATCCAATTTAAATAACATGTTTGTTTAGAAAAATAGAATTTTTGGTATCTAACTAAAATACAATTGTATAACATTTTAATTAAAGAAAATTAGCCAGTTGAATTTATTTTTAAAATATCCATTTTATCATCCTCCATACTTTGGCTAGATCACAACAAAGAAATATATATACTTTTAATTACATTTTGAAATTTGACCACAAGAGCTATTTATTACACTCATGTTTTTTGTTATTAAAATAAGTCATATTTTTATATCATCTGTATTTCTTTTAATTTCAGCTTGCTATTCCTCAAAGTGTGATGTTCCAACAATATGAATAGTTAAAAATGGAAAACAATATTTTAATTTAATCTTACACAAATATTGTTGGAAATAAAATTAAACTATAAGGCAAAATCATTTTTCCCCTCGAGGATTTGGGATTTATATCAAAAATGATAAGTTTGAGTTAATCAGATTTTGACTTATGAGCACATAATCTCTATATATTAGAACAGCTTGATTGTCCGAAGTATCCTTAGAGCAATAATTGAATTTTGAGGCAGAAGAACCAGCAGTTAAATAATTTAACCAGTTAAATCATGTTAGTGAAAGAGAACTAGATGACCAACACCCTTTATTCTTTAATCTGTCTTCTTTTGTGTATATACACACCACAAAACAATTAAACATATCCTGTTTAATGGTAGACCAGACCCTGAAGTTTTACAAGAAATCACTGTAGGAAAATTGCCATTTAAACAAACCTAATTAGCCACATATTATGTCTTTAGATTTACTTCAATGTGACAAGTTTAAAAAATCCAGTCTGTATCAATGTGACAAGAAGTTCATGTTAATTCTCCAGAATATTAAGGTTCAAGACCTATTTTACCCTTTTATGCCTGAAGGCACAGAGCTTGATAAATGAGGCTGCCTTGTACTTACTGCTTACGATTCACCTTTAATTAGACTGGAAAGTCACGAGTGTGCATGCTCACAGTCAGCCCATTCAACAAACACCAATCACCTGACCACAGTCTATTGACTTCCCCAAATTCTGCCTAGATTTGCCTTAAACATGCTCATTTGTCAAAATAATTTTCCTTCTTTTTGCCAGAAAATGTTTTCCTTTCTTTAACAATTTGTTTTTTAAAGTATTTTAACTGCCTACACAAAATAAAATATATGTGATTATAAAAAATATTAGATCAGTAACATTGTGTTATACTTGGGTTCAAAATAAATGAAGTTTACTTGTGTCAATTTTCTCAATCTTAATATTTAGAAATAGTATACTCTCCATATTTCATACTTTGCCTACTTTTTCATTTTGTATACAGTTTCCTATTAATTTTTCATGTTTACAGTTACTTTACCAGTAACACTTTATTTCATATATATTTTACTACATAAAGAATCCTACTTAAAATTATTCCAGATTAGGTTAACAAACAATATGGAAGAAAAAAGAATTAGCATTATATAGTTTACAAAGCTGGAAATCAGCATACAGACTTTAGAATATTTAAGATCTTAACTTGTAAAACAAACAAGCAAAAAAACTAATTTACCTGCCACTTTTAAGAAAACCTTTCAAAATTTAATCATAATTAATTTTTAAAAAGTAATTTATTGCTGATAAAGCACTTTCACATATATTTAAATCTTATTTTATTTTTAAAGCAAACAATACTTATATTGACAGAATCTGAGGCGAGACCTAAGAAAAATATTTAAATAAACTAATAATATTCACATTTTAAGAGAACACTTTCCCTAGAACTTGAAATGTTGACACCCCTTTTAAAAGTTGGAACATGTAAAACTAAATTTATAAAATTTACAGAAATGAATATCCACAAACATAGTTCTAACTTATATGCATTTCTGCTTAAAAATAACTTCCTTTCAATTTAATGCTAAATTAATTCATCACTAAATATATCAAATTACTTTTAATTAAGTAGCAACTCATAGAAATTAGAGCCTTCCAGCAAAATAATATAATCGTTACAGTTCACAAAGCTGCCGATTTCTTCACCTGCCTCATGACACCTCCTGTGTCAAGGAAACACCAAAAATGAAGGATAAGTAATCATGTGAATTAATGGAAGATAAATATGAATTATTAAAATATTTAAATTGATAAAACAAGATGTCCTGCAAACATTTAAAACCTGTTTTCAATTTCACTTGTTTTTTTGTTTGGTATACTTTTTGTACTGAGAGAATTTTTAAAATTAAAACATACCCAACTTGATATAATAAAAGTGCTCTACAATTCGGATTGGAGATTTTACTACTGCTGTAAAAACATGCAAAATTTTACATAAAAACTATTACATAATCTACAACCATTATCTTGATATATAAATTTAGAGCAGTGGTAAATTAGCATACACTTGTAAAACTAAGGAGGTATTTAAAACATGCCCTTCCTTCAAGAATTAAGAGGCAAAACAAATAATGTTGACTGATCACGTCTTGAAAGTATTTTAAATTGCACAGTTAATTGTACTTCTTCACCTTAATTATACAGTATCTTGGTGGGGGAACTCTGTACACCTGTTTCTTTATAGCATTAGATGAGGTCACCCGTTTACTTTCATTGTGTGGGATAATAGATCCCGCTGGATTGGTTTGTGAATTCAGGTGGACCAGAGACTAACGTGATTTGGCACCAAGGTAAAGATTCATGGAGTTACATCCACGGGATATATGCGTTACCTGATACTAAGAGACACTGACCACCCAGAATGTAAGAGCAGGGCAGCCTCAAGTGACATCACCAACCTCAGCAGCGTCACCAACCGCCTCAGATACATGCTGTCCTCACCCCACCGCCCCTCTCCTTCTCACTATTAGCAGGACTCCCGTTGCCTGCACCAGTGTAACAGAGCCTGGGTCTTCTCTAAAAGCAAGCCCTATGCTTACTCAGTGAAAAGCAAATGAGAAAAACTGAAGAAACAGAATCAAAAACTAGACTGAGTACAATTTGCATTAAATTGACATTCCAATGATGGGAATAACACTGAAATGTTAAAGGTGAATGTAAATTGAATTATCCAGACAAGAAATATAGAAAACAGCAAGGAATGAAGGAAGGGAGGGAGGGAAGGAGAAGAAAAGAAACGGAAAAGACAACCAAGAAAAGAGAGAGACACACACACCAGCTGAATATCCCTGAAACTAAATCTTGCTTTTTAACTCTGATTTGCTCTGGAAGCAGGCAACCGTGGGAATCCCTAATTTCTTTTAAAAATGTAAGTAATAATAAAAGGAAGAGGACTCGATTGACTTATTTTGATTATCTTCTAATTCATCCATAACTTATGTTCTACTCACAGGCATTTGTCACAGCAAAACTGTTGGCTGTCTCAATGTTGTCCACATGAGGTACCAGATTAAACGGAGCTTCCGACGCATTGGGGCTGGTGTTATGAAGAAAAATCGCTAATCGAAAAGCAGTGTATTCCTGATCTGTGTTTCGGATGAAGAGACCACCTATTAAAAACAGCAGGAAAAGCACATTCAGGGTTTCCTCTTGTAAATGTTACACCCAACCCAGGCACTGTCAAATGCGCCGCCGGCGCAGAGCCCGCCACCCTTTGTCCCAGGTGCACGCTCGGGGTTCTGGTCTTCAGGCCGATCAGCTCTCTCGCCCCGGTCTTGCACCACGGTCACCTCTGAGACCATGAGTGTGATTCACCACCTCCCTGTGATTCCCAGCACCCTGCTACACCAGCCAGCTCGGGGCATTTCTCTCTCAGATGCATGCAGATGAACCGAAAGAGATTTACATTAAAATACAGGAACGAGGGGATGCGAAGCCTCGTGGGGGAGAGGGAAATCAAAGGGGGGAATGAACTTCGTTTTTCTGCAGCTCGTGGACTCAGCCCAATTAGCTCCGTTTTGTGCACGGTCCACGAGAAATGATGCAGCGCTGAGGCTGGGCTGAGCTGGAAGGGATTCAGTAGCTGCGTCCCGTCACAAGACAGGAGAGGGGAACAGCAAGAAAGGCAGGGGGTGGAGGGTCCCCGGGAATAGTGTGCAGGCGGAGGCAAGAGCTTCAAGAGGAAAACAATAAAAGGAGAGAAGGTTCCCGGAACGGGATCTAACTTTAGAATCTGCTAACCGGTAGCGAGGGGGTGCAGTGGGAATGATTTTGTGCCCAAACACTATCTTTCTGTGATGGCAAGAGAGCCGTGGCGTCCAATATGGGAAGAAGTGGATTTAAAAAAGAAAAACAAAAAACTCAACATCGCTGTACGCTCTGAAAAAGGGATGAAAAGAAATACATAAAATGCAATCAAACCCCACGAAGGTTTCCCCCCCCCCAACTTATTCCAGTCCTACTTCTGCAACTATAGGCAACGGGAAAATCGGGGTATGGGCTGGGGGAGCACGGGTGGGCTGCCCTGGGGGTCTTCGAAAGGAACCTGCGCCAAAGAGGAAGTCTTTTTGTAAAGAAGAGAAAGGAGAGGGAAGCAGAGGGGAAGGGAGCCGCCAAGGTTTCTCCGAATTGCTTACAAGCAACTCATTTAAGTCACTTTGGGATACGTGCTCCAGCCGCCCACATGCACACCCCACCGGAGCGCAGCTCACCTATCTGCACGCTGCTCGGAAAGGCTCCCATGGCGAGTCCCCAAAATCCAGAAAATAACAAGACAATCTGTGTGCAAATAATCCTCATCTTCTTGTCTCCTCTCCCTGGGCGCGCTCTCTCTTTCTCTCACACTCTTCCTAAAGGCCGTTCAGACAGACATTGAAGACGATGGCGCTAAAATTAAAAACAACCAAAAAGGGGGTGGGGGAAGAGAAAGAAAAAAGGAGAGAGGTTGGTGTGGTTGAAGACGAAGCCTCGATGTCCTCAGCAATCCATCGCGAGCTGCCAGGTTTTTCCCGCAGTCTCCATAGCCCTGGGAGAGGTTTATCCGTCCGGCTGCAAATGTTGCACATGCAAAAGATGGTGGTGGAGCGTCTGGCGGGGCCGGCGGGGAGGGACATGCGCTCTGCTCGGCTCGCTCGCCCCTCGCTCCCCCGCTCTCCTGCGCTCGCTCGCCCCTCGCTCCCCCGCTCTGCTCGGCTCGCTCGCCCCTCGCTCCCCCGCTCTGCTCCGCTCGCTCGCCCCTCGCTCGCCCCGCCGACGCCGCCGCGCCCCTCCCGAGCGCCCACCGCCCGCCGCCGCACCCCGGGGGTCCTCACCCGAGCGCCCCGGGGTCCCCGGGCTCGGGAGCCCGGCTGGGGACGGCGTTGCTGCTTCTCCTCGCCCCTCTCTCCTACCTCGGTTGGCAGAGGGAGCGACGCCGGGAACGGGCACCCCCAGCGCCCTTCTCCTGCCTTCCAGGCACCTCTGCTTCCTGGCCCGCGGGCCGGGTCCGCCAGCCGGGATCGGGGCGCGGGGTCAGTGCCTCCCCAGACCCCCGGGCCGCTGCCGCATCCCTGCCGCTCGCGGGAGGACGGGCCGCCTCCCCACCTCCCACCCCCGCGCCGTCCCCGCGTCGCTCCCAGCCCAGCCCTCTCCTGCCACTGGGCTGCGCGCGGGGGACTCCGGTCCGCGCTGCAGCAGAGATTTCTCACCAGCAAGCAGCCCGGGAATCGGGAGAGCCTGACACTGGGATGGACGAGGTGAAGGGGCTCAGCGAGGGACGCGAAGAGAAAGGGGCAGCACAGGGCAGCCCCGGGTCCCTCCCCGGACCGGGAGGAAAGCATTAGGGGAGGCAAGTGAAGGGGAAGAAGAGAGCCCGGGAAGTTGAACCGCGCGAGGGGGAGGGGAAGGGGGAGGGGGATCTTAGATAACAGACGAAGTTTAGGGTCCTGAACAGCGTGGGGCAGACTGAGAAGTGAGCACTGAGCGGGGCCCCCACTGTGTTCTTGGAAAGGCGTGAGGCCGACCTAGGAGTGAGGACTGTGCGAACTGCACGGTGACAAGGGCGGTGACAGACTCGGCGCCCTTCTTGGCAGTCGCCTGTTGAGGAGAACCTTTTTCTCTGTGCTTGGCCCATTTCAGGAACAGGAGGGACAGAGACGGTGTCAAGGGCTGACGAAGGAGAGCCAGAAGGACAGCGCTTGGGGCAGTGGGCACAGGTGTCTGACAGAGGAAATGGAATGTTTTCCATACACACCTCTTCTTGGCCGGGACTCTGGATGTTCACGCTACTCCACGCCACCTCCAGGAAGACTTAAGTATTTCATTGATGATGTCAATAGTTGTTTTGACTGAGTAGAAGAAATGAAAATGAATTAGAAAGTCTAGAAAATGTCCTAGAAAGTTTCAGGGTGACAGCCTCCCTTCCTCTGCAGAAGCACCTTCCTTCTGACTGTCCGGACGGAGCCTGTGCCCACGCTGCGCTCAGAGGCAGTGTGGTAAAGGGAAAGACCGGTTTCTGCTTCCCTTCGTATGGTTGACATGCCCCAATCTACGTAGTAAATAATGTCTCCTACTGCCGGTGAACTGTGTGTGTGTAAGAGAGAGTCAGTAGGAAAAGAGATTTTCTAAAAGGTTGGGGGGAAGTCAAGATAGCCTCTCCCATGAAATTTTTAAAAAGAATATGGCAAATTCCTGTTTTCCTGGTGGAAAGTTTGGGTAAAGAGGAGCATCGAATGCTCACTGTGGACTTCTGACGAGGGACCCACTTGTTAAAGACTTTTGAATCCCCTTTGTTCCTTCAAGCTTTCTTTCATTAGGTGTCAACAATCGCCTGTATTTGTAGTTTGTACATGACATTCGAATATCCCTGTTAAAACTTCAGAGTGATTTTTCTATTCCCTAAGTTTTGAATTTGACTTTTAAAAATCACATTCTTTGTGGTTTATCTACTTTCCTGTTACATTTCACCAGACTGTTGTGACAAAACCAATGCAACTGTAATTGTATCACACAAACCGTACATTTGTCAGGTTAGTTTATGAGGTTTTAGTCTTACAAGCTGAGTGGGATTTGCAATGTGTTCCTTTTTGTCTTTTCTGTCTGTGCAAAAATGAGGGGTGTATATAACAGCATTCTGTTTTCTCTTTTAAGAAGATAATAAAATAGAACATGTAAAATTCAAGTTAAATTAAAATTTCAAAATCTACCACACCATTAAATTCATCACTTACTTGGGTAACTGCTAAAGCTCTGCCTGACACACAGAGGCAATTATTACATTTTGAAAATTTCTTCCGAAAAGTGAAAGATTTTGGCTTCCATTTGATGTGTTAGCACCACTAATGCAGGACAAATTTATTTTTCAAAAAATTGCTGTGATGACAACTGGACCAATAGAGCCATAGATGATGACAGCACAGTGTAATTTTTCAAACAGGAATCTGGTTTTTTGAATTTCTGTATTTCCAATAAACTTAAACCTCTATTTTTCTTTGTGAAATTCTCTTTCTCAGTATGATATGCACATACAGACAAGGGCTGTCCAGAAAATATCCCGGTGTGCAATATGGGAAATATTATTTCAATGGCTGTATACTTTACAGACAGCCTCATATATAAATATACAATCAAATATATATTTTCTCTGTACAGTATATAAAATGTATGTGTGAGCATAGAGATATGCAGACTCGTTGGTATATATATACATATATAGAGATCTCAAATAGTCATGTATTGAACACCTGCCTTGTGTGTTTACTCTCCAAGTGCTTGAGATATATATGTGAACAAAACAAAATCTGCTATTCTTGGAAGATTATTAATGCTGACTATATGCTAGGTTTGTGATAAGGCCTGGCATGTATCACCTGATCTATAGAAAACTTTAGGTATCCTCATATCTGTTAGGAAATTCATCTAAAGGTTAAAATTCTTTCTCGAGGCTGTATTCTTGGTAAATGATAAAGCCAGAAGGTGTCTTTATCAAAGCCTGTTGGTTTAATAAATTTGAGGTGCAATGAGGGGCTGGGAGCTGAAAAGTAAACTGAAAGGATGCAACAGTGAGAAAGGTCATAAAGCATACGCAAAAGACCCCCGGCTTTTAGAGTCATTATTAATAATTGCATGTAAATTATAGGCCCTCAGCTTCCTGAGAAGCTTATTTTGGGTACACTACTTAGCATGCCTGTTCTGATAGAATGTATGTAAACTTTACAGCAATTCTAAGAAAGAGTTGCGCCAAAGAATGTGACCGAGGCTCCAACAGAGGGCGGTAGAGAGCACCGTGTAAGCAAGACAGGTGTCTAATTCTGGCTCTGAGGGAATAAAAGAAGAACTCAAAGAGAAAGAGACGCTGAACTGAAATTTCATGGATTTGAAAAAATTATCAGGTAAAGAAAAATCATGTGCAAGATACGAGAGAGTGTGTGTGTTTCTGGACACAGCTGAAAGTCTGGGATAACTGGTCTTCACGCTGTCGGAGAGGCTGCACTGGAAGCACGGACGGGTAGGCGACGCCTTCATCTCACAGACATCGAGAAAGAAAGGAGGTAAAACGATCAAGACCGCACTTTAGATCTGAAATCTTGACGTAAGTGTGGTCAGTGCTAACGCAATGAGAGTGGAGGGGGGAGAGAGATTAGGAAGCAGCAGAAATTGTCCTTTGTCATTTGACCCTGAAATTATATTTTTAGGTTTCAAGCTAAAATACATACTAGCAGAATTATAAAATTTACATGCACAAATTTATCCAACACCATTTGCTATAGCAAAGCACAACCCAAGGTAAATGTCCGCTGACGGGAGCTGTCTTACCAAGCTACGGTGCATTTACATAACCGCGCCGTAGGAACGTGTTAACAGCGCACTGTGGAAGCGGAGTCTCTCTGCCAACGTGCAGTGTTCCATATATTAATATGTGAGAAAAAGCAAGGTAGGGACAAGTGCTGAGTACACTAGGGTTTATCTGCAAAGTGGAGGAGAGGTTTTTTGGTTATTAATTAATTTATTTATCTATTTGGACAGAAAACAGGATGGGGAGAAAGAACTAAATAAACGTCCAAATCTCTGAGTTGTATCACTTCAGTTTATTTCAAAACAGATAATTCTGTCTTCTCCTCTCTAATAGCACATCACCTGTAGATAAAAATAATTGCAAAATAAAATAAAACAAACACACCGTCTTCTTTAATCATATTATTTGTATTGATATTGCTATTATAAGAAGGTCGTGTGCATACTGTTACATAAAGCTAATCAATTATTATGCTAGTGTGGTTAGAAAAAATATTGGAGGAAGGTGATACATATTGAAGATCAGAAAGAATTGGTGAAAAATGTCAGCTGTGAATTTGAATTGGAAGTTTCACTATGAATTAATGATTTATTTTTAATATGTATTTTCTAGTTTTACAAAGTAAAAAAGCTTAGAACTAATGACTAAGCTATTAAAAATTAGCACCCCTAGTACATAGCCTGTGGTATCTAATGCCTTTTCTCACTAAAAGGCATCAGAGTTCTTCAGAGAAATAACTGTTTCATGTCTGGGGAAAAGAATTTTATAAGAGAAACCTGGAATATCTCATCTTAACAAAGAGTAAGTAAGGAAGCTATTATACTCACTGAGATCAAGTCCAAAGATTTTCAGGAGCTAACTGGAAGATGACCCCATGTTCCGGAGATGGAAAAGTTTAGACACCAAAAGAATAATGACGGCAACATATTGTAACACATCCACTTTAAATCCATTCGATAATTATGATGATTTTAAAAAGAGAAAAAGTCACCTCATTTGTTTCCTTTCTGTTGTGCTAAGAAACCAACCCAGAATTTTGTTTAAATAACCTTTTCATTTGGAATAATTTTTGATTTACATAAGAGTTCCAAAGATACTACAGGGAGGTTCCTTGTACCCTTTGCCTTGTTTCAACTGTCCTTAATGTTATCATCTTACATTACTCTGGTGCAGTTGTTAACATTAAGAAGTTAATTCATTAAAATTAACATTGGTATGTCAATGTTAATTAAACTCCAGATTTTATTTAGATTTTACCATTTGTCCATTCCTGTATTCTTATGTTCCAGGATCTAATTCAGGACACCTCATTACATTTATTTTTTATATTACTTATTCTGCTTTGTGACGATTTTATCTTCTTTGCTTTTCCTGACCTACAGTTTGACAAGTAATGGTTAGGGATTTGGTAAAATGTCCCTCAATTTGGGTTCATCTGATAATTTTCTTGATTAGATTGGGATTATGATTTTCAGAAAAAATATCATAGAGGTGAAGTTCCTTCATTATCACATCATGTAAGAAATCTACGGTATCTTTAGACATCACTCGTGATTAGGTGTCTAAGAACCTTCATCAACTGGTTAAAGTGTGTTTGCAAATTTTCTCCACTGATTTTTCCATTCCATACTCTGTTCCTTGAAAGTGAGTCACTGAAATTATGGTCCACTGTGCAGAGGGGAGAGTACCTACATATAGGATTTATAATTTATGTAGTGAAATGTTGTCCCTTCTCTCCCATTTTTTAATTTAATAATTTATACCAGGGTGGACTCCTGTTTGTTTGTTTCATACTTCTCAGCTGTAAACAAATACTGTATTATTTGTTAATTTATTTTCTTACCCAATTTGATCTAGCTTTGAACATTTGGACTATTGATACACACCTATCCTTTTGTTTTTTAAATACTTTGATGCTTATTATCACTATGAGATTCCATAGGATCATTTTATATATTCCTTGCTCTAGCCTTAGTATGAACAGTTTCTTTAAAGAGCCCCAATTCTTTTTGTTGAAGAATGATATTTTAAAACCAAAGTCTAGCAATGGACTTGCTAATTGTTATAGGTTGTTATTGCTGCCAGATTCTCACATAGGGCAGGAATTTTTGACATACCTAATGTCATTTCTCTGTGGATCCATCTATGTGTTAAGCTTCACGCCAGTTCGCGCCTGTGTCCCCACTAAGCTCCCACACTAAGGCGTTCCTGCTCATGTCCCTCTGGCTAATCTGTGACTCCCCCCTCCAACATTAAGAACCCTGGTTCCCACAATCAAGCAAAATACATTTATGTTTCATATTAAGTCTAAACTTAAGTTCTCTGAAAACAATTGCATTTCTGGTCCTGCATTTTTCTTTTCAGCCACAGATGATTATTGAAAACCCATTTCCATTGTTGTTATTACCCACATTCCTGTGAAACATTGAATTTCATATACAAAAGTTAATACATCACATGGTTTATGATATTCTGTCCTATGAGGCAAGTGCATTATACAGACTAACAGTGACAATTTAATAAATTTATGTGGTTATTAGCTACATGCTATCTGGGCCCCGTTTTTCCCATGTGTGCACTTTTCTCCAATGGAGCTGATACTTCATGATTTTCAGATACTTTGCAAGTGTCTCTTTCCAGCAATAGGAACAATACCTAGCACCTCACCGAGTGTGTGGGTTTACCTCCTTATCATCTGCCAGCCTTGCTTGACATCAGACACCAATCTGGCCCCATAGCAGTTGCTCGATTAATCTTTCCTCATTTATCTTCCTCACATGGTCTCTCCATGAAAGTGATCGACAGTGTACGTGACTTTAATGCTGATAGATCGTCTCTTTTCCAGGACCACAGAATCCTCATTACACTGGAAAGATTACTTTTCTTGTTTTATGTTCCTCATTCCTCTTTGGAGTAACTGTGATTGAAAGGGGCCACTGAGGAGAACCCAGAAACTTTCCCTCCTTCACTCATTTGCTGTAGAGAATTTCCTATGGATCATGTTATCACAGGGAATAGAAGTGTTTTATTTATTATGGACTTTATTCCTGTTAATTAAAGGATCTGAAACATGGACAGAAGTGCATAAACACACGCAAATGAGTACAAATAATTATATTTCTGTTCCTATGTTGGTAGTAGAAACGTGATGTGGTCTCTTTCAAGGCAGAGATCATGTTTCATTAAACTGGAATCTACTCCCACCCCAGTGCCAGTTTCTCATCTCAACATCTATTTCAGGGTAGGAATGGTCAAGTAAAGCATCATGTGAAAGTTAATATTTGAACTAGATTATAAAACACGGCAAGGTTTTAATTAGCTAAGAAATAGAGAAGCATTCCTGATGGAAGGACGAGAAGAGTGGGTGTTAGGAGAACACTGGGGAGCCCGAACCTGGAATCATGATGAGTATGATGAAAACACAGGCACATGACCAAATACATATTTAGTGGTATTTATAAATTGCATGTATGTATTGCCATTTCAACATATTAATGTGTTTGGATATAAAACCACGGAAATTAAAAGGTAAGAAATACAATTTTAAGTGAATTTTATTTTGATAAGAGTAAAATCTTTTGATTTTCCCCTAAAATATTGTTGTCTTCAGAATCTGTTAACAGTGTCTAATGTCACCTATGCTTTATATTACTAAATGTTTTATCTAGTGACGTTTTGTGAGAGCAGTGCCATCAAATGTGCATCAGATTTTGCTTCAATGTACCGTGATGCACACGCGGGGTGTCCAGGAAGTTCGTGTGCAGTTTAAAATTTTGCCCATAGACTTTATTGCACACGAATTTTATGGACACCCTGTGTTTAAAGATCTTGTTATAATTTAAATTTGTTCTCGCTCTGGACCGGTTTATGAAATTTGAATAACACACCACAAAGATATATACAGATCCAAATGGAACAAGTCTACTGTACCATATTTATCCAGTAACCACATTCACTTTTTTCTTTATTAAATCATAACTTTGTCCATTGATGCATTTGTGGGGTTCAGGGTACTGCTTCAATATACCATGTGAAATGCTTACATTGAACTAAGTAACACATCCATCACAATTCTACTCACTTCTTAAAATAGTTTTGAAATGTACCATTGCATCATGCGCATTTAATCCTATATGCAAATTATTGAGTTAATACATTAAAAAGTTCAATCATTCTTGTATTCTTATCAGAAATTCTTATTTTAATAATAGGTTTAAGATATAGGGGGACTGTTTATTTGAATATTATAGTCCTGAGTTGTTTGTCCTTTTTTTTTTTTGAGACAGAGCCTCAATCTGTCACCCTGGATAGAGTGCTGTGGCATCACAGCTCACAGCAACCTCCAATTCCTGGGCTCAAGCGAGTCTCCTGCCTCTGCCTCCCAAGTAGGTGGGACTACAGGCACAACG
>CAUYRH010102120.1:0-33503 GCA_963574655.1 Perodicticus potto | reverse complement strand
AGAAGCTTTTTAGTTTCATCAGGTCCCAGTAGTGTATTCTTAATTCTAGGTAGAGACATTTTTTTAGGATGACTAGAGTAAATATTACATATTCTGAATGGGTGGAAGTGAAAGCGGGGAGGACAATTAAAATAATAAGTTCATAATTTCACCTACTGCCCTGGCCATATTTTCTCATAGAGTTCATCACATTCTATGTTATGGTGTTTATTTGTAGATTCACTTGTTTACCGACTTCCTCTGATACTGAAATGAAAACTCCATGATGTAAGCAGTTTCACCCAATTTACCACTCTATCCTCCATGTCCACAAGTACAAGTTGTCAAAGAGCAGGTAATTTTAGAAGCAATAAATGAATGGGGATTAGGCTATGTTTCATTCAAGTGACAGACCATGGTCTAATTAGCAGTGACCAGAAAATCAGGTCTTGAAATGGTAGTGCTATTCAGGAGTGCTTGCTAAGACATTCTAACATAAAACGGTTGACTTTTATTTAACATATTTTAATAATTGTGTACAAATTGTGTAATATTTTTACTTCTCTACTATTAGTGCAGTGCCTTCCTTGTGTTAATAGAGTTTCTAGTATTAAAATTCCTTTATATTCCTAGGCTAAGCTTGATTGTAGATGAATTATACTTTGAGTGTACTACTGAATGCATTTGTATATTATTTTCAATATGTATTTATGTGAATATTTGTAAGTGATAGCGTTCTTATTTGCATTACAAGG
Source organism: Perodicticus potto (assembly GCA_963574655.1). NCBI lineage: Eukaryota > Metazoa > Chordata > Mammalia > Primates > Lorisidae > Perodicticus > Perodicticus potto. The sequence goes on along the minus strand of CAUYRH010102120.1, from coordinate 32,769 downwards.
TCAGTGAGGCTAATCTTTGACACTATAATTATGAGCATTTGTGTAATTCTACAGTACATATTTGTCAAAACCAATAGAGTTTCAAAGCATAAAGAGTAAACTATAATGTATGCAGTATTTTAGAAATAATTTAGGAGCTCAGGAACCCCTAAGAAGAAATACAGAAGTAATTTAATTTTTATGCAATTTTCTGTAAATCTACAACTCTGTTAAAAATAGTTTTAGGTTTCTAATATGTGTGTCTGTATAGCTAGACTGTATTACTGGTCATCAAAGCGTTTTATTTACTTATGTAACATTAAGGGCCACAGTTGAGATATTATTACTCAGAAGTTTTATTGTGTATTTGTGTGAATTTTTGATAGCTTCCATAGATCTTAAATGGTACTTTATAGAAACATGTATAGAAATCTGCTATACATGTTTTCATTGTGCATGGAAATATAAAACAAAAATGCCAATCTAGGATTCAATAGTGATAATTAATTGCTTTATTACACACTGGAAATGTACCACTGCATAAACTATTCATTACTACTCATGTGCACGATCTTTCTTAGCTTATGTATCTAAAAAAATGAATTTATGAACTGTGCTGTGGGCAGATGTTAGAGATATCGCTTTTGCTTAGTTCCTTTGCATTTAAAGAGGGCAATTAATTGCTTTTTATGTTCCAAAACTACATCTCTTTTCTTTCATTTATCATATATGTCATATGTTTGAATATAAGTTATTTTCTAAATATTACATAAGGTTAGATTATCTTTCATCCAGTTACTCACTGAAAAAAATTCTAAGTTAGTCAATGAAAAAAATTCTAATAGGTCTGTTATAAATTGACTAGAAACCATTTTAAATAGTGATAAAAGGTTAGAAAGAAGGTATGTTTTCCTTCCCTCCTCCTCCTCCTCTAACTTTTTAGTGACAATATTTTTCATATATATGTATATGTGTGTATGTATATATATATATATATATATTTAATTTAAACATCTCTGGGCTAATCTACAGATAACTTTAGACTCCAGCACCTGAGCAACCATGGGACAGTAATGAACTTAAGAAAACTTTGTTGCTTCATTTTTTTTGACATCAGTTTTATTATTTCTAATTAAAACAAGTTTTAAAGGAAAAATAAAACAAAATGCAGCACAACAAAGGAGAATAAAACAAAACTTTGTCACCTCTCAAACATGTTAAGGGTTTTAACTTACTAAAAATTTGACTGAAATATTACACCTTTCACTTCATTTTCCAGTTTAGCAATGACTCTAAAACTTTGACCCATTTTGAAATATAATTCAAATACTTTTGCTCCCTAAAAGTTATTCTTCAGAAAAGAAAAATGCGGTTTGCTTTTGGAGTATTACCAAAAAAATGATAATGCCTAGAGTTTGCAGTCGACTAAAATGCCCTGGATTTAGTATTTAGCCTCAAGTAAGCTCAAGTAATCTTACTTCTTGATGGTAATAAGCGTTACACACAATATGGTGAATATAGTTAATAACAATATTTTATATAGGTACTTAAAAGTTGCTAAAAAGTAGATTTAAGTGTTCTCACTACAAAAAAAGAAAGCTAAGTATTTGAGATAATATGTGTTATTTAGATCGATCTAGACATTCCACAATATATACATATTTTAAAACTTCATATTATATACCATAAGTGTATGTAATTTTATTTAAAAATTAAAAATAATTTTTAAAGTAAGGCTAACCAATGGGATAGGGTATATAAGGCTAAGGAAGTTATAGTCATGCTGATTTTACTTGAGCATTTGACCTGAAAAATTAAGTGTAGCATACACTTGATTTTTTTCTATTGGCATTTGTCAGTATTATGAGCAAATCTTGTAAAGAGAGTACTTTAAAAGCAATTGGTGAGGGTGGACATTATAGAGATTACAAGTAAACGTATTTGGTAAGAGTAAGACCATGAAATTCCACCCGTATCGGGTAGTTTGGGACTTGGAGCCTATTTTCATGGTGGTAGCACAAGCTCCTTCAGCAGGTGAGAATGATGCACTGTACGAACTGAGAAGACTCAAGAGAAAGTTTGAGTAATAATGAGTAATCACTCATATATGAGTGATTTAAATAAAATGATTTTTTTAAATGAAGAATTAAAAGTATTTCTAAATTAGCACGTATGCCATTTCAATATGTGCTTCAATTAATGTTATTCATAAATAATTTTAAACCCACAAACATTTATGTATTCAAATTTGATCAAATTTGTTTTGAGACTTAATAGTTAGGAAAAAGGGGGATCATTCTTTATAAGGGTATTTTTTAAAATATGGCATAAAATGTGTGTATCATATTAGTTAATCGATGTAATAATGATTATAATGGGGGAAAATTTCATTAGAATAAAAGGTGGGGAGCGATAAAGACTAGATATTATCTGTAAAGTGTAATGCTTTCTTGCATTCTAACTTGGCTGTATGCCTTCTGAAAAAAACCCATCAAATTATTGCCCTTCCCAGTCAGTTAGATCCAGTCTGAGAGAAGGCCAGGGGACCATTATTATTACTAGGTCAAATGCTTTAACATTTAGAGATCCAAAATCAAGATAGATTAAATGGACACTGAAAAAAAATTCTCAAGGGATAATCATTTGGCATACTATTTTTTATTATGAAGTACTATAACTGTTTGTCATTTGTCAATTAATATCATCTCAACTTTACAATTTAAATTGGAAATGTTATTTACACTCAATTTCCATCAAAATGAAGAAACAAGGAAGAAAATGATCCTCTCTTTATTACTTAGAAATCATGTGCACGAAAGGCACTCTAGAACACATCCAGCATTCAACTATTCATCACAGAGGCGAGACCTGTAATCAGAGCTGCATTATACCCATGACCCAGTTGACTGTGGGGCCAAGAAATTGGTAAAGTGGACCTCATTATAGTCATTAAGTCATGTAGGGCCATCTGTGAGAAGATTGTTGGTTGTAGGAGCTGTTCTCTGGATATGAGCTTAGTTCTTTGTCCACTAAATACAGCATTTGTATCATGAAATAATGATAGTCAAATATAAATACGTCTAAGTGTCAAAAAAAAAGTGTCACAAGGTGTATAATACAAGTATCCCTCTCATACTTTCTAGTCTTTCTGACCCGTAATTCCTCATCTGAATCACTGAGTAAATATGTAATGATTATGTTCTCTTTTCTTCCTAGATGGTGTTTATTTGCCACCAATGTGGATGAAAAGGTAGGAGATTAATTCCTGCGTACTATAGATGTGTTAGGGTACAGAGAGCCCCATTTAAAGAGAATGGCTTCTACACACTTCTTGAGCCCTCTTCTTAGATAAACTATTGTCATTTGGTGGGTTATACATTCACAAGAAGATAGAGCACATACAAAGATGGAAATGAGAGAATGCATGCAGGTACCCAGTACATGCTTAACATATTATATATGTGTGTATGTGTGGCTATACATATTTCTAAAAGAAAATATCTGTATTTCCTACTTTAGAGGCGAATACAGAAACATTTATAGTTTCAGCAGTGTACTAGAGGTCACATCATTCATAAGTGACAGAGGCATAATTCAAAACTTATTTAAAACTAGAGTTCAGATTATTTACCTTCTGCTTCTTATTTAAAATCCAAGTTATTGTATCTTTCCAAATTGTATTAATAATTAAATATTCATGACTGTGTTTACTTCATGGGTTTAACTAAATGATACATATGACTCTAGGAAAACAATCAATTCCTATTCACGTTTATTATAAAATTAGACATTACTTCAATGATTAGTCAATGTGCAATGATACAGAAAAATATAATATCGGAAAAATGTAAAGTTTTATTAAAAAATTTATACATCTCACAGTGTTATGTAGATTAGAAATGTTTACCCTTATATATATTTGAAGCCAATTGGTTAAGAAATTATTAATTGTTCTAAGATTCTGATCTTCTCTGTCTAGTAGAGTGTGATAATAAAAAAAATACAAATGAGATGGATTTAATTCTTCTAGGACTATTTCTACTGCATGAAGTCCTAAGTGACTCAGATTCTTTTTCTTGAGCCCAGTGGTGGCCATGATTCTGAAAGTTAAGCTTTGCCAGCTGTGTTTTCCTGAAATTAATTTGGAGCTGAGGATTCCTGTACAGCACAATTATTAGAGATTTCTCCTGAGATCTGTGCCTTAGTAGAAAGGAGGGGAAGCAGCGCTGTGTGGAGGATAAGTGAGGTTGTGATGCTGCAACAATGTTTGTTCTGATAGTAAATAGAGCTTCAGAGCTGTGATAGCCTTGCTGAGCTGTTCGGAGGCGGGCCAAGGGATTGGCCTTTTTACCACATTGATCAATTAATGTAGGCAGCTATGAAGATGTGGTGACCTAATTTCAAATTTCAGACAATAAGAAGAAAGGTATGAATAAGTAACACGTATGTACTAGGTCTTTTAAGAGTTTAACCTGGAATATCATCTGAACTTGGTAATATCTCGACTCCTCTTAAATGAAGATACTCTGGATAATCACTTGGGGGGGTGTTATTAAAATGAATGAAAGATGAGTGCAAAATGAAAGAAACTAATTTTATTTGCAACATACGTACAAACATAGATGCTGAATCACAGTTCAAATAACTCACCTAGCTTCACATATTCAAGTATTAAATATACATTTTAAAAATAATTATGCTATACACATTCTTCTTTCTCCAAAACATATACCTTGGTGGTTTTCCTCATCAGGAAAACTAAACAACTCATTTTCATTTCATTATAAAAATATGCTATTAATAATTTAGCCCCAGATTGACAAATATTTATATTCAAGTTTTTAAAATTACAAAGAATGCTTTCAATAAATATCTTTATCACACTTTTTTGCACACATGTATGTATTTAGATAAATAAGGATAAGCAGAAATGCTGGGGAAAAAAGGTTATACACATATATGTTGTGATACGGCTCCCCAGACAGATTAATTCAATTTATACTCTAACATGATTTTTTCTGAATGTTTGAATTATATATTTATATGCCTTAATATATATCATATTATGTTATTCTTAGGTATTTTTATAATTTTTTAAGTAGTATATATGATGCTTTCTACATACGGGAAACTATAAGAAAGCTCTGGCTCTGATAGCTTTTCTCAAGGCTCATAGTACTTCAGATAGTGTTTCAGTATATTACTAAATATTAAATATAACGTTAGTTTGGATTAGCATTTCAATTTTTTATTTTACAACCTTATAGCATTTCACATGTTTTTGTTACAGGGATGCCTTTATTGTGCTTCATATGGGGTTTTTAATGTGTCCACCACCCCCAACAATATTCCCAGGACACATGTTTTCACCCCCACTTCTCTTCCTTCCCTATTCTTGATTTCCAGGGCCCTCTACACCTCTTTGTGCCATGAACCCTCACTGTTAAGCTCCCCGTTATTACAGAGGACGTGTGCTGTTTGTTCTTTCATTCCTGATATACTTCACTTAGTGTAATAGTCTCCAGTTTTATCCACGTTGCTGCAAAATACATCATTTCATTGCTTTTTATGGCTGAACAGTGCTCCATAGCATGTGTATATACCACATCTTCTTAATAAACTCATGAATTGATGAGCCTTTAGGTTGATTTTACATCTTTGCCATTGTGAATTGTGCCACAATAAAACATTTTCCTATACCTCCAGAAAAAAGAAAAAAATGAAAGGAAAGAAAATGAGAGCTGTGGCTTAAAAAAATATAATTGATCTCGGTTTTAAGATGTTTTTGAAGAGCTAACAATGTAATGTAATCCACATTCTAAGCAGTCTGTAAATCCCACTTGATGTCAGTGTATACAGGATACTAAGAGTCAAAGGACATTTGTGATCTCTTCTAACCAAACTCCTCTCTTTAGTTAATAATGGTGCCTTAAAATCTCCAGAATTATGCAAGTTCTCACAATTAAGTTTGCATACTCGTCCTAGAAAAAAGTACTACATACCTCATTGCTGAATATCACCAGGCTCAGTTTTGAAGTACTCCTCTTGGGAAGCTATGCCTGGATGCCAGTGCCTAGGCCACCCTTCTTCAAAGCACTTTTTCTCGAAAGAGTTTACCAACTTAATTGTTCAACTTCTTACTACAACAACTCTGAGGTCCATTTCAGAAACAGAGCTCCAAAACTGCTTTGCAGGGTGAACTCGGTGCCAGCATCTGTGCATAGCTTCCCAAGGGGAGGACTTTGAAGGTGACTGCAGTGATATTTGGCAGTGAAGTTTGTAGAATGCGTGTAAATGTAGTGTAGTTTTTGCAGAATGAGTTTGTGACCTTAATGTCCAAACTTGGATGATAAAAGTCCTTTCTTTTAGATTTTCATTTTTTTTTCTTGGTGAGATATTATAAAATCTGAGACATGAAAAATATTGAGTAATTATTAATATTTAGATAAAGTAATGAGCTTTGCACACTACCATGTATTTATGAGAAAAATACAAATACGTGAAATTAATTTCTTAGTTGCTGAAACAAAATATTTGAGCAAAAACGCTACTGTGTTTTATTGGAGAAAGGGACTGTTTTAGAAACATACTATTAAATATTCTCCAACAGATGGTGCATTTTATGTGGCACATACTATCTTAACTCATTGTGCTCAGAATGGTTGAGAACATTGCTTTCAAAACAGCTACCCTAAAACTTCTGCAATATATCGAATGTATTGAGAAAATATTAATTAAAATGTAATTGTATTTGATAGTCACATTTGTAGTCATTAAAGTATGTGTCCTAGAGATGATGCTGGAGAATTGCTTGAGTTCGGGAGGTAGAGACCAGCCTGAGCAAGAGTGAGGCCACAATTCTACCAAAAATAGAAAAAAGTAGCTGGGTGTGTGGTGATGTACATATGTAGTCCCAGTTACTGGGGGAACTGAGGCAGAAGGATCTCTTGAGCCCAGGTTTTTAAGGTTGCTGTGAGCGAGGCTGATTCCGGGGCAACAGATCAAGACTCTATATAAGGAAACAATAATTATAAAATAAAATAAAAAGTTGTATGTGTTCTGTATCTTCATTTCTGTAACACAACGGGTAATCAGGTGAAATATTTTGTCCTATAATATTTTCTGACATAACGTCATATCCAGTTAAAAGTATTCTGTCTGCAAATTGAATTTGCTCATAACTCCCTTTCTATGAGAGCCACCTTAAATTGGTAAAAACAATTTTTAATTGATCAAATTAATTTCCTTAACATTTCTTTTTGAAAAATAGTGGTTAGTGACTGGTGTCAGTCTCTCTTTAAAATTTGTCATATGTCATTCACACTTTAACATGCTTCAATTTTTTTTTTTTTTTAACAATTCATAGCTTGGCCTCCCTCAAAACTGACCTTTTATACGTTTTTGTGTGTTTTGTTTTTTATTAAATATAAGGCTACTTAGAGAAAAACAGTTACTTTAGCAATCATCGAGGCAAATAGATATTTTAAACATAAAGAAATACATTTGGTTGTCTCAAAAAACTAGGATATTCAGTATCAAGAATAAGTCTTCTACATTTATTTGATTAAAGAGATGTTATAATTACCTTATTTAGAGATTCTGGTGCAATTTTAATCCATCTGGATAAACATATTTTTATTTCTTTACCAGTGTAAGAATCATTTCACAATGTTATTTCTTTGAAATTGAATTTATGTTATCAGAAATAATAAAGGAAAAAACACTGCATCAATCTGTGATTATCTTTACTCATTAGTACAAAATCAGCTACTTGCTAGGAATTTCATTTTTTGACATTAAAAATTACTTCCTAGAATATGCAGTCATTTAACCATATTCCAGTAAATTGTTGGCATTTACAGTTATATCTTAAAAAGATAATTTTAAATTATATTTATGCCATAAAAAATGAAGCCGAAAAAGGAAATTCAATATTTTTATGCTATCAATGATGTCTATTTACCTACTGGCCTGGAGATGCTCATTTTTCTCTTTATATTGACCCATTTCCATAAACCCTACAAGGACATAAAATCTTCTCAAGTCTTCCACATATAGTAGTCTCAGAATGTAAATTATGGCCAGTTCATTACAGTCTGATTTCTCATTAGCTAAATGGTTCTTGATAATTTTTCACACCATTTCTTTAAATCTTCATGTTCACAGTTTCTACCAGTATATTTTTATATCTCATCTATGTGTTTAGACCCCTCTTCCAAGTCCTATTTCTGTATTTTTAGCTGATCTCTCCTCAGAGGCAAGATACTGTTATCTATATATGTCAATTCATTATATCTATCATAGCACACCATTTATTGTCTTCAAGAAAGTTACAGCTCTGGTTACAGCTGTATGTTTGTTTTGCTTATCAATCTGCCTATCTCATCAACTAAATTATATCTTATGAGATCAATTTTATTCACAAACAAAAAGAGTACCTAGTATATTATACATGCGTAATAGATACTTTTCAAATTAATGAATGAGTATATTATGGAAATTCTTAGCACATAAACTAATTTTATAATTCTCTCTTAAAAACTCTTAGTTTTTGTTGTTAGTATTTTCACTTGCTTTTGGAGAGTAATGCCATTGCTATCTGAATAGTCATCCCCACTGTCAGATCAGCCATGTCCTTGGTTTTTTTTTGTTTTTTGAGACAGAGCCTCAAGCTGTCACCCTGGACAGAGTGCCATGCCATCACAGCTCACAGCAACCTCCAATTCCTGGGTTCAAGCGAGTCTCTTGCCTTCACCTCCCAAGTAGCTGGGACTACAGGCGCCCGCCACAATGCCCGGCCATTTTTTGGTTGCAGCCGTCATTGTTGCTTTGGCGGGCCTGGGCTGGATTCGAACCCGCCAGCTCAGGTGTACGTGACTGGCGCCTTAGCCTGGTGAGCCACAGGCGCTGAGCCATGTCCTTGGTTTTTAAAACATGGATAATTGTTAGATGGTCAAATTCAATTTTTTTCATATTTCATGACACTGTTTCAGTTCAGTTCTCATAAAAATCATTATGAACATTATTTTAACATTTTTGTTTTGCTAACAATTTTTTTATCTATAAGTTCTTTTCTAAAGATAAGTTATCTTTTATAAATATAAGTTTTTTAACTCAGTCATGAAAACTATGAATTTTCTTTCAAAATTCAGAAGAAATATGATTTTTTGTGAACATCTGCTGATACTCCCAAGTAGCCAGTTGTTCATATCTATTTCTATATTTCTTAATCATACTGGTAAATTTTCTATTAGAGCACATCATTCTCATCAATAAATAGTAATTATTGAGTGTTAAAAGTTTGGTAATTTGCATTCCAATTCAATTGTGAATGCCTTACTATTAGGAAGTTGTTTTCTTAGTCTTTTATATCCTTAGTAGCTAATATAGTACACTAGAGAAGTTGGACTTTATTGATATATTTTGAATGGATGGGTCAATTAAATCACTATAACTTACTATCTAAAGATATGAGTTAGAATTCCGTGTGCAACAACATTAAGTTTTATGAGTTGGGAACCATTTTTTCAAGCCACAGTTAATCTAAAAATCTGATATGATTGTTAAAAGTAATACATGCTCTACCTAATACATACAGTTTATGAATTATGAAACTCTATACAAAAGATACTATTAAAAAGAATGTTTGGAATATTAAAGACAAAATGATTAATATCTACTGAAGTCAGTAATTTTAGGACTACAGATAGAATTTCAGACAAATGAACCAGCAGTTATAATCTAGGTTTATTGACAAATTATATCAGAGAAATTCAAAGCTAAGAAGTGCTTGACAGTATAATTTCCTGAATATAAATATACTAGTGAAATTAATGTTTTATAGGTTTAAGAAGGGAAATGTAGAAATGTGAGTATTAAATTGTAAGAATTTATCTTCAACTAAGAATTGACACGCGAGCCCCTGACATGAATTTTTTGATTGATTCTTGGTCAGGGAAACAAAATAACAGAATGAATCTTGGTAGGTGAAGGCACCATTTCTCAATGAAAGCCTGTTTTAGGCTTAGTGTGTTTTTACAACTTGAACCAAAGGAATTCTAAGATTAGGTATAGGGACAGCATACAGGCTAACTACTTAAACATGATAGCACTCTTACCTATAGCATAGTCAAAGCCTAATGGTTTTGTCTATGTTCACACAAAGTCAAGGTCTGAGGTAAACTTACTTTCCAAAATTCAATCCAACTTGACTGTTTTCTTCAAAAATAGTCCATTGATTTGGTTTTCTATCATTCCCTTTTCTTCTTTTCCATATACTTATGTTCTCCTCTGAGAGTGCTTCCTTTATAAATCACTGATAGGAATTCTTAACTCAGGGTCTGCTTCTGGGAAAGTAGATAAGCACAGGCTCATTGTCTCATTACTGCTCTTAAGATTCAAAACAAAAGATGTAAAGACAAAAAATATATATACATACACATATACATAAACAAACACATAGACACAAACACACGTACAACATTGGCCCTTCCTGTCTGTGGTTCCATGTCCATAGATTCTATCAACCACAAATCAAATCCTCTCCTCTTTGAACAATGAATGAAGTGATATGCTTTGTATGTGACAGGCTCACCCTGGTTCCTCTGCAGAAAACACATAAAAGGAAGGCAAAGGCACGGTTAAAAGAGGTGGGAAGTTATTGCAATTTTATGTCTGGTGAGGAAAATAAAGGAATGGGGTGGGAATGAATATGGTTCATCTAAGAAGGACTTCAAGGTTTTCTTCATGAGTTTTCATTTATGAGTACAGGAATATTGCAAGAGCAACACGTTTAGGGCACAGGGTAGGAGCTCTGTTTTGCACATTTATTTTAGGGCCCTCTGAAATATGGAATAGACATGTGGACATAGGAATTTGGATTCAATAAAAATATAAGGATTAGGAAAATAATGATGGCAGATATAAACATAAGGCAGTTATTTATTTATTATTTTTATTTTTATTTTTATTTTTAAGACAGAGCCTCAAGCTGTCACCCTGGATAGAGTGCGGTGGCATCACAGCTCACAGCAACCTCCAATTCCTGGGCTCAAGCGAATCTCCTGCCTCGGACTCCCAAGTAGTTGGGACTACAGGTGCCCACCACAACGCCCAGCCATATTTTGGTTGCAGCTGTCATTGTTGTTTGGCGGGCCCAGGCTGGATTTGAACCCTCCAGCTCAGGTGTACGTGGCTGGCGCCCTAGCCTGTTAAGCCACAGGCGTCGACCCATAAGGCAGTTATTTAAAGAGAGAATATGAAAGAAAATAACCAAAGAATGTAAAAAAAAGATAACAAAAAATAACCGGAGATGATATTTTTGGCAAACATTTAAAGAAGAATCAGTAAAGTGTACTGAGTGCAAAGAGAAATAAGAAAAAAAATTGAAAAAGTACATTTTGGAAGAGAAGTATGAGAACATTGTCAACTTTAACATGAGTTTATTAGAGGTTAAATGAAATGAGGAATAAAAAATTGGCCTTCTGATGTAGCTTTTTGGAGGTCACTGGAGATCTTGATGACAGAGTTATAATGAATTTAGCTGACAAATGACTGAAAGAAGTAGGTTAAAGAAATAATGTAGGAAGGTGAATTTTAGAGATCAATCTAAAAAATCCTTTATGAGTTTTATAGTACAAACAGGGAAAATTGGCACAGAAGCTGAGTTTTAAAAGGTTTATTTTTTGTGTGGGAGAATGCTATATTTTTTCTGGCCTTTATGCTGCTGGTAATGATTCCATAGAGATGACATTGATAATGCACAAAAAAATGCAGGAGGTTGCTGAGAAAATATTCCTCAGTTCTTATTTAGAGGCGAAAGGATAAGGTATATTGTCAAAGGGATAATATACCTCCTTTGCTAGGATTATGCATTTATTTTGACATAGAAAATGCAAAGTATTTAGTTGTGTGTCTAGCGAAGTGGAAAGTGCAGGAAGATAGTGGGAGCTTTTAAATTTTCTCTTGTGATTGCTGTTTTTTTCTCAGTTCATATTTTGAGAATGAGGATAAAAACAGGTGTGCGTTATAGAAAAGGAGGAGAACTGAAAGAGTCCATTGGAGAATGGGAGAAGTAAAGGGACTGGGGAAATAGTATAGGATTGCCTGTCAACTCTAAGGGGATCTCTTGAGGTAAGTGACCATAGATTTTGCAAGACAGTTGTCACAATAGTGCTGTGTTTAGCTTTCTCTATGTTCCTCAGTGTGGATGCGAGTGTGATGTGGTTTGAGATTCGATTTGTTCAGGGTTGTTATTTAGCCCCATGAGTACAGCAAAGCACACACACACACACAAGTCCATGTGTATAATGATTGAACATGAAGTTAAAGCTTTAGGCAAAAAGAAAAAAGAGAAGTCTGCAGTGAAATCATTGGTTTCAGCTCTCAATAAACTTGAAAATATATGCGATGAAGAAAATCAGAGAATGGAATATGGTGGCTGAAGCATGTGGTGTTTGAAATTGAGTCATTGACAACATCTAGGATATGATTTTGAGTATAAATGTCTGAAATGAGGTTGGGGAGCTGACTACTGAAAGACTGAACATCAGGAATGGAGAGGCCTTGGTAATGGGATAGTAATTCAGGCAGACAAAGAAATCACTAAGATTTATAGCAGGGGTCATGTTGAAGAGAGTATCACGGTAGCAGGAGCTGAATTCTCTCGATCATGAGGGAAAGTTTGACCAAGATTTATGATAATGAAAATAAGCAGGGTGGTTGGTGGTAGAGTCTGATTTCACAACTCATTGACTTTATCCAGTGGAGAGAAAAAAGTGTAATTTGGAAGAGAAAATAAGAACAAGAGGAAAACCACTGTACTTGACTTTTAGGAAAACAAGAGGTATGAAAAAGTAGCACACTGACTTTTTCCCATTGAAATCTCTGCCTGCACTCTTTCCAAGAATCTTCTCTGAATAAGACAGATACATGGTCTACAGACACATGAAAAAATGTTCATCATCTTTAGTCATTAGAGAAATTCAAATCAAAACCACCTTGAGTATTATCTAACTCCAGTAAGAGTAGCCCACATAACAAAATCCTAAAACTACAGACGTTGGTGTAGAAGTGGAGAAAAGGGAACACTTCTGCACTGCTGGTGGGAATGCAAGCTAATATGTTCCTTTTGGAAAGAAGTATGGAGAACACTCAGGGATCTAATAGTAGACCTGCCATTTGATCCTGCAATTCCTCTATTAGGTATATATCCAAAAGACCAAAAATCAACAACAAATATATTTGTTGCAACAAAGATATTTGCACCAGATTGTTCATTTCAGCTCAATTCATAATCGCCACATCATGGAAGAAGCCCAAGTGCCCATCGACCCATAAATGGATTAATAAATTGTGGTATATTTATAGCATGGAATACTATGCAGGATTAAAAAAGATGGAAACTTTACCTCTTTTATATTTTCATGGATGAAGCTGGAAAATATTTTTCTCAATAAAGTATCTCAATAATGGAATAAAAAGTATCCAATGTACTCAATAATTTTATGAAACTAATTTGGAATTACTCACATTTTCTTATGAAAGATAGATCACAACTATAGCCTAGGATGAAGGCGAGAAGTAGAGGGGGATTGGAGGGGAGGGGGAAGGTTTGATAGAGGGAGGGTAAACAGTGGTACCACACCTATGGAGCATATCAAAAGGGTACAAGTCAAATTTACCAAGTATAGAACATAAATGTCTTTATCGCAATAATTAAGCAAATGAGGCAAAAGCTATATTAATTGGTTTGATGTAACCATTCCAAACTGTATAAAAAAAAATCGACACATGTACCCCACAAAAGCATAAATGTATTCATGATCTATGTGTATATGACTTAATAAAAGGAAAAAAAAAGAAACTGTCTGCCTAAAGCAGATCCTAATTTCAGAGCAAAATGATTTTTCAAAGAAGTACAAGGAACAACAAATTTTATCAATACCTGTTTCTAACTTATAGACGGTTCTTTGCAAGCATTTTAATAGTTGATAAGGGACGATGTGTGGAGCCAAGATAGTCATTACGTATAGTCCTATGGGAATTAGAATCCTAGGCAAAAGGGAGAATTGAGGTTCTCAAGGGGGATCATATTTATGGCATTATGAGGCTAGATTTCACGTTTCCAAGACAGAGACTTGTGCTGAAGCCTTTTGGAAAGGAGAGAGAAGCAGGTGACTTGGGCAGAAGTACTTAGTATCCAGAGGATCCCACATAACTCTTACTGATCTTATTGATTGGTGTCCAGACTGGCAAAATGAAGACCCTCTAGCAAGATGTCCAATACCTTTTGGTGATGGAGATCTACTGTATTTGAGACCTACTATACCTGATAATGGAAGCTTCTTCATTAACTGCTCCCAAGGGAGGCTTACAAACACCTGATCTGACTTAGAATGAATGGGCATTCTCTTGACTCCTGCTGAAAAATATAGTATTTCCATGAGCTTGCCTTTAAGGTACTAGATGGTATGTCTTACAATATGCCATTAAGTAGATGTATATGGATTAAAAGCTAAAGAAGATATTATATTGTATAACAAGTAGTATGTAAATGTTCCTATTGCATTTATTTAACTAAAATGTATTGAGTTCCCATGGAATACACACTGAGTAGATGCTGGGAAGACGAGAAATGTTCACCTTACAGCAAACAATACAGTTGGCATAACTTCCCTTAAAGAAACAGGGAAGTGAAAAAGGAAAATTTGAATATAATAAGATATATTAGAGGTCCCTATACTGGGTTAGAAATTTAGAAAAAATTCACATTTTATATTTCCTAATCCTCACATGCTTTTGAGTGGGCTATATAAAATAATATTTTTAAAATAAATTCCCATTACTACCTTCAAATACCAAAATGTTCTCACTAAGCTACTCAAAAAAGTGAAGTGGTTTTAATGGAAAGAATTTTAATGACTATGAATAATTCTCACCTGTGTCTTCATCATTTCATTCAACACATATTGTTACAATAATATGAATCTGATATATTTCTGTCTACAAAGTACTGTCAGGTTAGTGGAAGGAATCAATTATGGAAACAACCCTAAAACTAAAGGGCAAATACAACCTATGAATAAAGCCCCAGGCTAGAAACGCTTATTTGCTCTGGCACATTAGTGCAGAGAATTAGAGAAGATTGTCTCCAGAAAATAATTTTTGATGTCTCATTTAAATGATGGTTGGAATTACAAAATCTTCTCCAGCAAAATCATAGTTAAAATGAATCGCATCTATTCCCTCTTCCATTTAGTGAGATACTAGTTATATTTAGGTGTTCATTTGTCCCCAATGTTGTCATTATGGTACACTTTGCACTGTCCAAGTTAGATCTTCAGGAGGTAATCCCATTTCTCTTGCTGGAGACTGACTCAGAAATGATCATATTATTACATTAAGTTGTGATCAATGATAGATGAGGAAAAAAATGAATAGGTGGCCATCTGGAGAAAACTTTCTGGCTCCATAAAGAAAATCACAGAAAAAGATGATAATTTTTATTTAAAAATACATGTGCGTGTGTGTGTGTGTGTGTGTGTAGGGCCATCAGGTCTTTAAATGTAGAATTGTTACTAGACTGGAGATGACACTGATTACAAATATGGCAGAAATGAGAGGGAAAAATCACATGAACAGTCATGGAAAGAGTTTTGACATCCTTGTGCAAATGAGTCAATCAATCCTGAAATCTTTCTTACTTTTGGACTACTCCTTTTTTTCAATTTGCAATTAAATCTAAAGTAGGCAAATTTTTAATTCTAGTCTCTGACTACAAATCTTAATTGTACCTGCAAATTTTTTTTTTTTTTTTTTTTTAGATATAGAGTCTCACTTTATTGCCCTTGATAGAGTGCCATGGCGTCTCACAGCAACCTCCAACTCCCAGGCTTAGGCAATTCTTTTACCTCAGCCTCCCAAGTAGCTGGGACCACAGGCGCCCACCACAACGCCTGGCTATTTATTTATTTATTTATTTATTTTTTGCTGCAATTTGTCTGGGGCCGGGTTTGAACCTGCCACCTTCGGTATATGGGGCGGGTGCCCTACCCACTGGGCCTCAGGTGCCACCTAGTGTACCTGCAAATTTTTAAAGAGTTTTTCTAATTGCATGTGTTTCACATGTTACGCAAATCTTTATAGAATATTAAATTTAAACATATGGCTATGATTAAATATGAATCTGGAAAGTCTCTAGGAGATCTTTCATTAATATTTTTGAATTGGGATATTTCTTACATATTTTGAGGAAAAAAATGTGTTTTACCATTTTCACCATATAAGTATTAGGATACTTTTACTTATTTTGTATTTTCTATGGGTTGTGAAATTCTTAACAACTTGGGATGGCCATTTTACTGGTTGAGACACACTTTGATGACCTGAAATCAATGCCCATTTGTCACCACTTCTTTCATTTGGCCTTCCTATTTCTCAATGTCACATTGTTTGAATATGTAGCTAAGCATCAAAGCACTCCTCATTCACTGTTCTTAGCTACATTTTACAGCCTTGAGTTTTTTTGTATTAAAATAATCTTTAAAGTCCAACAGTCTACCAGCAGATTATGTAACTCATTGTGAGGCTTTAAAATGTTTTTACTAAGGCCTGGAAAATCATCACTATTTTTTTTTAATTGAAAGATAAGACCACAATGTAAATACTTTCTACCATATATGTATATAAAATACAACACATGTTTTCTTATGTCATATTAATGGGAAAAAACAGATATGGATACTGACAGTTGAGCATGCTAATTAATATCTCAATGAATTGAACTATAGATGATTATAAACTTTCCAATATCAGAGTGGGATCTGAAAAACTATTTCATTAAATGTTTCTGAGAAAAAGTTTCTATAATCCACCAAGTTTAGAAATATACAATGGGATGTCAGTTTCCTTTCTGGCTTGTCTCTGTTCTCTTTGTGGCCAAGCACATAACCACTGGACCACCATAGTGCTGCTGGCATCAGCACCCAATTTTATGGCAGCATGAGATTGAGGTGTGTCCTGTAGAGCCCAACTCTGCCTACACACACTGATTTGCCAATCAGAGATGAAAACCAACATACATACATCAGTGGTCCCTTTCGCACAGCACAGAGAGATCCCCCCTGTAAAATGTGACCCATGTACAGAAATAAACATAAATACAAGAACTATATTTTTGATGATGAAAAATGTTTTCTCAAATCCAGATAAATTTCTCCTGTGGGCTTATTGGTAGCACAAATTATTAGAGAATTTGGAGTTTTTTATTGTCTAAATTTTTAAAAAGTTCTGGGTGTTTGAAAATACTTGTATGCCACAAGACGTCACGGAATCATTTAAAGGTTAATGTGCATCAAGGATGTCTAAGAAGATTGAGGAAATTAACTTAATTATGAAATACATTTTTCAATTTCTAAGGAAAATATATTCTAGAAGTCAGTCAGGAAAGAAATTCACGTAGGCATGTGCTTATAAAATGGTCAGTTAGGGTCTTTTTTAATTTTTCACTGTACTTTGTATTTGCAGCAAAAATGTGGCTTCGGCATGTAGTATCATAGACAATCTTAAATTATAAATGATATTGGTTTATTCTGAGGCAAGGAGAAGGAAAGCAGATATAGGAACAAACTCAGAGAGCAAGCTAGACTATTGCAGGTTAGAACATACAGCGTGGCTGTAAAGTTCATGTGCGATTCGAACTTCATGGCCACCCTGTACATGTATTTCTCTGTCCTCTGTATACTTGTTGACTTGGTTCCTAAAACTTAACCACAGATTCAATGTTTCCTTCCTTGGTATCCTTGGCACGTTCAGGATGTCAACTGAGTATATCATTGATGCTTCTTTTTTTGATAGTAACATGGGAAATAGCATTAGAAGTATTAAATGGTAAAAGATAACATGGGGAATGTATAAATTAGGCTGCATTTATAGTCAGATTATGTTAATGGAAAAGAAATATTGAGAACTGTAATTGCTCAGGAGAAAGAGATGCTGAAATGCTTACATTATTGTCCACATGAGTCATGAGCCTAAAAACAAGGACTTGCACTCCCATGGACTGTCTAGTTACTGCTCATGAAAAATATGAAATCAACCAGGAGAAGATACAAACATTGAGCACTTAATGTTGCACCATCCCTCAAGGAAACCAACTAGCTACATACCCATTCCATCTTAACCAGGGTGATAATTCATCCTTAGGTAAGATCAATGCACATTTTAGGTCTGGAATTGCCTTCGTTTTTTGCAGTGACTCAGTCAGCAACACTGTTGAAGGCTGAAAAGTTATGATGTGTGGTCCAAACTAATATCATCTGGGACAAAGATGTTCACTTTAGGGAACGTGTGATAACGTACATGTGGGCATGTGATCCATAATTGTATACAGCATCAGTTGTGAACTGCCTGCCTGATAAATATTGGAATGGCCTCTTAAAAGTTTGACCTGAGCAATGGTTTGTTGATGACACATTTTCATGTCAAGACAGACTCATTCAACCCGCAGTAAAATCTTTGACTGAATGGCAAAGACTATAATACTCTTTCTCTACCGTTACAATACATAGGTCCTGAAATAAAAGAGAACCAAAGTGAAACTGGCCTGTCCCACCATCATTATGTACGATTTATTTGGGGAATTTTTCTTTCCCTTCCTGTGGCTTTGGTATAGTTTCCTGGAGACACTAATATTTTTTTAGCCCCTAAACTCAGAACAGTCAATTAGGCTCTAAATAGACCAGAATCTAAGAAAATACGTTTTAATATGTGTGAAATTGACCTTGATACTTATATAAATTAAGACTCATTGCGGGTTAGAAGATTCTAAGAACACAGTTATGCTTGTCTGATAACTGTTTTGAAACTTAGCCTGTATCTATGAAGGCTTGTAACTTCTAAGAGAAAGCTGGAATGGCAAAATTAGTTGATTTCTGTCCATTTTAGCTCCTACAGTTTCTAATGTTTTGATAGTTATCATCCTAATGGAGGTGGGAGGTGTCTTACAGTAGTTTTGATTTGCATTTCACTAATAATTAGTTCACTTTTTATTTTTGCTGTCCCATTTCAGCATCTACCCATTTCTCTCCTACAGTCCCATGCCACCACCTTTGTATGTGTTCCTAGAATAACCTGACCGTAGCTTATGGGAGCCAGAGACACAAAAGGGGCCATGCACTGCAGCCATCCTGGAGCTGTGTCCTGTTTGTTCACCGCTGGTTAGTGCAGACAGAGCTGCAAGCAGCCATTGTGGTTACATTACTTACCATTGTTGCAAGCCCCTCCAGCTGAAATGCCTCTCAGGGGATTTACAGGTTATATCCCCTTTCCCTCCAACTCTATGGTTTTTCTCTTTCTCTAACTAAAAAAGAAGTAAACAAACAAACAACCAAAAAAAAAAAAAAATCTAGCATATTCAACATAACTAAAAAGACAAAGGAAATTAGAAAGTGAATTAATCATTAGATAAACAAAAATCAAAACTATGATGAGACACCTCTTTACATCCATTAGGGTGGCTTACTATCAAGATCATGGAAGATAACAGACATTGGTAAGGATGTGGAGAAACTGGAAGCCTCGTACAATGTAAAATGTTTCAGCCACTGTGGATAATGGTATGGCTATTCCTCAAAAAATCAAAAAATAGAGCTAGAGGTAAAATCTGCAGAATGATTTGGTTTAGTCGATGATGGACCTTGTATACGATGGTGGACTCATAAGATTGTGATCCCACAGTTTTATTACACCTTTTCTGTTTCACTATGTTTACATATACAAATACTTATCACTGTGTTACGGTGTCCTACAGCATTCAGTACAGTAACATGCTGTGCAGGTTTGTACAGCAACAGGCGTAATCAGCTACATCCTGTACCCTACATGCATAGTAGGCTACACTCCCTGGCTTTGTGATGGTACGTGCTGGGATGTTTCCACGAGGATGAAATCACCAGTGACTTCCTGCATGTAACTCCGTTGTTAACTGATGCATGACTGTAACATTTAATGCAGCAATTCATCTTCTGGGTAGAAACCCCAAATAATTGATAGTAGGGTCTCAAAGAAATATTCATTCACCTATGTTAATGGTAGCATTATTCGTTCATAATAGCTAAGCCATGGAAGTAACACACGTGTCCATCTACAGATAAATATAAAAGCAAAATTGGGTGTATACACACAATGGAATATTATTCAGCCTAAAATTAAAAAAAAAAAAATCCGACATTTGCTACATTAAGGATAAACCTTTTATGCAATGTGACATCAATCTAAAAAAAAAATACCATATTATTCCACTTATATGTGGTAGTTAGATTAGTGAAAATTATTGAGATAGAAAGTAGAATGGTGGCTGCCAATATCTGGGAGGAGGAAGAAATGAAGATTTATTGTTTCATGAGTATGAAATTTTAGTTTTTAATAATGAAAAGAGTTATGAAGATGGGTGCAGGTGAAGGTTGCACAATATTAATGCATTTAATCTCATTGCATTGTACACTTAAACAGTTTCATGATAAATTGAATACTTTTTTATTTTAGATTAATAAGAGAGTACATGCAAATAGGTTACGTCGTTTGCTTTTGCAGGGTTCAAGTCTGCGTCCTTCACCCAGGACGTATATGACGTACTGTGCACTGGGCCCGTTGGCTGGGAATGTGCCCATATTCTTCCTTCCTCTCTCTACTTGCGTTTCACTGAGATTTTTCTGTCATGTGAGCATGGAGGTGTCAATCCAAATACCCCTGAGCACATGTGGTACTTGTTTTTCATTCTTGTGATACTTCATTTAGGAAAATGGTCTTCATTTCCATTCAGGTTGTTATAAAATATATGAAATCTCTATCTTTTTATGGCTGTATAATAGTCCATGGTAAACCTATGCATGTGCCACAATTTATTAATCCATTTATGTATTGAAAGCCACTTGCATTGTTTAATGTGAATTTTATCCCATTAAACACTTCAAAGAAAAAAAAGTCTGCTGCTACAAAGTGAGAGCTGATGTGAGGATTTCCGTGACCAGGGACTTCCCTGTGGTCCTTCTTCATATACCTGTGATACTAAATATAATGAATAGGCAATTTCACAACTGTACCTCAACAGGACATGGCATCTGAGGCTTGCGCGCGTTAGGAATAAAGGCGTGGTTCTTCTTATTGAAAAAGAATGATATGTCAGCCACAGTTCTGGCTGAGGGTAAGGGGAATTGAGTTTGAGTGGAAGAGAAGGAAGATGATGAGTATTTATCATGGTCTTGAGACTAATATGTACATGTAAGAAATTGTGTTCTTGAAAATTGTTATTTAGTTGCCTGATGCTCTTTTGTATCATAGATATAGGGATTGACCTACATTAACTTCAAGTATCCAACTGCCTTTAAAAAAGTTTAGTTGCAAAGTATAAAAGCTGATATTATTGTTTACTGACACGATGCTTGATACCTCATACTCATCTGTCCAAGTACTTCCACGAAATTGAGTCAACATCCATCCTACGAAACAGGTGCTACTACTATTATTGTTGCTGTAATTATCATTTTGCAAGTGAAAAAAGCAAAAGAATAGAGAAGCATTGTGACCTTTGCCCTAACTAGCAATGAGGAAACTTTAATTTGGAAGTCTGGCTCCAGCTCTAGTGGTGGTTTTTTGTTTTTTTGTTTTTTGTTTTTTTTTTTTGGTGCAGTTTTTGACTGGGGCCGGGTTTGAACCCACCACCTCTGGTATATAGGGTCAGGGCCCTACTCCTTGGACCACAGGTGCTGCCCCATATCTAGTGCTTTTATTCAATGATTCTGTGAAACTAAATATTGAGCATTTTGGTTTTTTTTCTCATTTGGGAATGCAGAATTTTATATTTACTTAAAATGTTTTTGATATTTTGAAGATACCTTAATGAGTTTCAAATAATGATTTATGATTATTCAATTTGGATAAAATAGGCTTATTGGCAACATAGACCTTCCAGAAAGTAATCTTCTTTTCCACCTCCTCTTCAATATAAGATATTCAAAGAATTACAAAATGCTTCAAGGAAAATACAGTCTCCTTCTCAATTTGAAGACCAACTTAATTTCTATCAAGGATAGTAATGACAGTGTCTATCTACAGAGCAAAGGTTGTATGGATTTGGTATCTGTCACCTTACAAGCTTGGAGGTTTCCTAAGCTCAGGATTTCTCAGATTTCACACTGACGTGATGTGTGCACAGCATCTGACTGTGTCTGCCTGTGCACTGCCCTTTCCTCCCAGGAGATTTGAGGGAACAAATGGGAATAGAAAGAATCTCCAGCTATTTGCTCTGCTTTAAGGAATAACATATTTTATTTCTAGCTGGGATTGAATCCTAGTAATTCAAACTGTGGCAAAGAACCCACCCTTTGTTAGTTTTTGTAAAATATTCTTGAAGTATATTATTGCATGTTGATGCTTTAAATTCAAATACATTTGTAAAATATTCTCTCATGCAGTGAAGCTTCTACCTTAATAAAGTTGTTGCTCATAGGGTGTATGCACACCTCTTGGGGGTGAGACACAATTATAAAAGGGACTTAACCTAGCAAATCCAAATAGTGTAACCTAATTCTTTGTACCCTCAATTAACTTGAAACAATAAAGAAACCACTCAAATATAAAGGAAAAAAATGTTCTTTATTAGTATAAATGAATTTTCTCTTGCTATTCCATGTATACAAAACAAGTTATACAGGTTTATACTTGTGAAACTTAGAGTATAATTTCCCTAATTTGATTTTTAATTTGGTTTGAATTAATTGGCCTGCTTTGACCTCATGGTGGGAGTGTACTTCTACTCTTTGACTTTGGTCTTGGCTGTATGACTAGCTTTGAAAAATGAATGAGAGGTTAGGAGTCAAAAATGTCAGATTCTTACTTGCTGCCGTAGGCCTCTTGTAAATCATGATCACATAAGAATAACTTCACTGGTTTAGCTGTTTCTACTTTACCTGGAACACCAAATGAATTCGCATGGTGCAAACCTACACCAAGTTCAAGATGAGTAAAAGCCTAGATGAAGCTTCACCTTGAGCAGAACAGCTCAGCTCAGAACTACCACAGGTTAGAGAACAGTGAGCAGCCCGCATTCTGCAGAGAAAAGCAAATGCATGTTTTCTTTTTCATAAATATCTATGATAGGCATGTTTTTTGGTGCGTGTATGTGTGTCTGTAGAGAGAGAGAAAGAAAGAGATATTGAGATGGATTTAAAATTTTTGTGAAAACCTTTAGGTTCCTTATGCAAACCATGTTATTCTTGCTAACAGAACCAACATTAACTTTCTACCACCCAGAGAAATTGCTTTATGAGCTTCCAAAACAGTTTAGTTCTTCATACTTACTAGTTTTTTGTTTTGTTTATTTTTGTTTGGCTTATTTTGCTTTCTTCATATAAATAGATGTCTCAAGAGTGTTAAGGGCTATATTTCTCTTTTTTGCTACCTTGCAAGTATTAAAACAAGTCTCAGACCATATTCTATACAATGCATAGAACACCTATTAACAATAAGGTATACAGGCATATCAATTATTTGATCTGTTGTATAACTTAGTTATCCCATGTTTACAAATTGGTTGTATTAAACCATTCGTGTGCTGATAAGTCAGCTATGAAAACACATACACGTGAGTGCCTATATACCCACCCCAAACCCAAAAATCACTCTCTAGCAGTTGCTGATTTCCAAGATGTAGTTAACACCTACCCTGGCCAATTTTAAGCAACAAATTTAGTCTCCAAATTAGGTGCTGGGAATGGTACCCATTGGTTCTTGCTGGCTAGTACACACTGGCAGGAGCACATCACTCTTTAAAATCATATTGCATGAATGGTATGCTCAAGGTAATGTGATTGTATTCTATAGATTTAGTTTATTTAGTCTGACAAAAGGTGCCAAGTAACCACCACCTTCTGTATTTGGTGGCTGGACACAGAAATATTTTCAAAGCAACCTTGGACAGAATTCTGAATGGCAAAAAATGAAGGGCTTATAAAATTCTTATGACCCATCTATTCAAGTATAGGAGTGTCTTCACAATGTTTTAGCTGATACACACACTTTCACCAACACACTCATTTTCTTTCTAAAATCAACTTTTCTACTTAACAGACTCTCACTTTATTCCATAAAAACCTGTTTTGAACTTTGATTAATTAGGAACCTGTCTGGGTCTGATCAGTGACAAATACATCTAAGTTATAAAATATTGATATCTTTTTGGATTACAATTTTAGATTACAGTGAATGACAACTTAAATGTGTAGGTAAAAACACAGTAACATGTACATGAATATAATTTACATGCTATATAAGAGTGACTGCCTCCAGATGTAGAATCAATTTTAATAGTAAGTCAATGATAACCATTTATGTTAATAGTGATCGTTTGTTTGAATCATAATTTGACCCAGTGGGAGACAGTGAAGAAATGTCTACTACAAGAAAGCTGATAAAAATATCCTTGATCATTAAAAGAAAGACATGGGGCATAGATATCCTGCATTCTATTGCATGTTACACTTCTGACTAGCACGACAGGGATTATGATAGCCAAATCATGGCTGATGGGAACTAAATTAATCAGCAAACCTGAAATGCTGTCTAAGTCACAGTCAAAATTTGAAAAGAATCTGTACCTTTAATGTTGCCATTGGCACAGAAACAGAAATCCTTGGAACTTTCCTAATTCACATTTGTGATTCAACACATTTAAACAATTTAAAAGTCATACTTAGTTTACTTTTGTGTGACATGGGTAGGTGACATTGCACCTGATATAAATATGTGTCTGTATCTGAGGGCCCTGATTGATTTGCATATTTTCTTAAGTATCAAGACAAAACCACCTATTGTTTGTGAGGAAACTTCTAAATAATTCTGATTCTAGCCTTTGGTAGATATAAGAATTATAATAATCTCCACTGTCTGTGTAAAAATCGCTTTTGACAGTATATGATCATATTTCAAAGTTGGTACATACACAATAAAATGAATAGTAAGAAAGCAAAACAGGAAACCCACCAAAACTTTGGTATATCCAAAGCTACGATTTTTGCATATTCCTTACATTGTGGATTTCTGGGGGTTGGGTCTTTCAAGACCTGTGGAAACAGCAGCTATTGACTGGGAAAACGGAAACTAAATGTGGGGAGAAATAAAGGGACAGGATGCACAGAATAGTTTTACCTGGAGGAGTTTCCCTCCGTGGTTAGGGTACAAGCCCTCCTGCCCATATCTCAGGGCTCGGGCTGTTCCCTTGATCTCTGCCCTGGCCATTATACAAATCCCCACATTGAATATTGGCTTCTGGAAGGGTGTTGACTGTTGACAGGGCAGGGGTTGGCCTGGTTATTGTTCCTCACCAGGCCTCTCTGCAGCTTCTGCTACAACCATTGTTCTTCGGGGCACTTACAGACCCAGCAGTAGTTTTTGTAAGCTGTATCTCTTACAGGCCAGGCTTCCAGTAAAAGCAGAAAATGCTCAGAGAAATAATTCAACTATTATGTTCGAAGTAAGCTAGTTAAATTGTTTTTATTCTGCCTTGCTCAGCTGATTTCTCTGTTTTCCCCCTTTTCTTGCCTAGAATGGGCTTGTCAGTCTCCATTCTCCCTACAGTGGATTGAATATTTTAATTCATTTTTTCCATCTATATTTGAAGATTATTGCATATCTAAGACAAATAATCTAATGTGTCTGAAATCTTTTATGTTTGATAATTTTAGTTAGAAGAGTGATTTGAAATATCACATTTTTTCAAGTGTAAACTTAAGTAAAAATGTGTACAGTTATTTCTGATTTCATCGATTTTATTTTTCAAATCAAGAAATGGAAAAATACTTCTCTATTATACATAATTCCTGCAGATGTTGGAAAGGACTAAATCGCAAGTTTAAAAAAGAAATCAGAAGATTTCTACTTTTGTCACAATGTGTCAAATATACTTTTGAGACAATGTTCATTTTAGTGTAAATTCATTTTGTTATCTTTGGTAAAGTTCTTCCTTGTGATAGAGAATGGCAAATACCCTTAAAAACTCTCAGATTAGAGCAAAGTCTGGTTAGCTGAAATAAATGGACAAAAAATGTTTTGCAGATAGAAATCTGCAACAACATCTGAGAATATAAAGCTTAACCAGATGTTGTTCCCCCCGAAAGAGATATAAACGTTTCATGGAGATAGAAAGTGATGCTGTAGCTATCACAATAGGGACAAAGACTGACAGGGAATATCAACATTCTTAGTCCAACCCCACACCTGTCAAAACAAACAAACAAACAAAGAAAAGCAAAACCAAAAACAAGAACAAAACAACTAGACTGAAAGAAAGGCACAAGGAAAAATCAAAGCCATCAAGAAAAATATATCATTTTTCCTAGTTCTCTTGGTGACTAGAAGTGATAAGCCACATGAGTTCCTTGCCTGTGTGAGCATAAATGCCATCTCTCCTAGCAACAGGTGCACATGATTTGATCTGCCCAGGAATCTGTGAAAGTCTTATGATTGGCCTTGATAATGGAATGTGTCACAAGTAACAATACGGAACTTTCAAATTCAGCCTTAAAAGGACTGCCAGTTTCACTCCATGCCTCTTGGAACTCAGTCATCACAACCGCTTGGCCTCTGTATGTGGCCTGAGCTTCTCACAGAGTGATGACTGAGTTCCAAGAAAAGTTTCACGCAGAGGTTAAGTGGTTCAGAATAGAGGTGTTTCCTTTGTCAACCTCAGTGGAGGTCCCATCTAACCGTCTGTACCAGCCACCAGCTGTTCAATGAACTATTTAAATGTTCCAGCCAAGTCAGCCTCTTGTGTAAGGCAGCCCACACAATCACGAGAAATACAGTATAAAATTGTTACTCTTTAATCCAAAAAATTCTAGGATTTTTTTTTAATATAAAGACATTAGTAAATGAGAAAATCTTCTGGATCTATATTCTACAAGAATTCATGAGTTTCGACTTCAACAATTGTCAATTGTCGGTTCTTAAGATTAGAATTGACTTTCCTTTCATAGTCCTACAATCTCATTTCCTACAATGTTATTTTCAAGATACTGGGCAAAGAATTTGTCAATGTAGAGCTACATAGTAAAGACATTTTTCTTAAGACATCTGTGATGTTATGGAAATCCTGGTGTTGTAAACTCTGAATGCTTTATGCTGACATTGAATTCATATTTCAACAGAATCCAGAGGCTGAGAAAGGAAATCTGAAGGGATTTTTGAAAATTATGAATGCTACAAAATCAAATGGAATTAAAGTAGTCGTTACAAAGAGGAACATCCATATTAACTCAATAAACACCAAGTAGTTCTATGTAGTGTTGACTTAATATGTAGTAATGATGAATTCTGGAAAAGTGAACATGAGTTAGATCTTGAAAGGTGTTGTGAACTCAACTAACAGGTTTGGGTCTTTTAATAGAGACATTGGCTAGCCATTAGTGTTTCACATGTAGTTACCACATTTGAGTTTGGAAGAAAAAATTGTTTGGTTAAAGTAAAAACGTCATTAAAGTGATGTATAGCTCTTCCACTTTTGTTTATGAGAGTCTCAGGGTCTGGAATTACTTTTATGACATAAATGCCTGGAATACTGGTTAAGGTACATGGAAAAAAAACACATATACTAAGGGTAAATTTTAAGTATTTTCATACATTTGTGACATAATACACATTCTAATTAGCTTCATTTCTGGCAACTTACTACTTAAAATCCCTTCCATGGTAACACCCTAAACTCTGTTTTCATTTCTGCTTCTGATGATAAAAAATACATGTGAACTCAAAAGTAAGAGATAAAATCAGAGCAAAAAGTAGAATTTACGTATATGTTTTACTATAGGTTTCTCTAGACGAAAGAATAATATTTATTTACTTATTTATTATGGTTAATGAAAACAAAATATTTCTTTGGCAAAAATCTAAGTAATTGTGCCTATAAATAATAACATATAATATTTTGTACTATTTATGTAAAAAACACAAAAAAATAAAGATTAAGAAAATAATGTGATAATTTCTCAATAGCTGATTCTTTAATTTTCTGATATTAGTTGGATGGATGAATGACTAAAGAAGTTTTTCTTAATTAAAAGTAAATATTTGTTCTTATTTGAAGCATGGTTTTGCCTATTTCTTTATAGTATCTTTACAAAGTCATTATACAGGCTAGATGTGGTGGCTTAAGCTTGTAATCCTAGCACTCTGGGAGGCCAAGGTGGGTGGATCTATAGAGCTCAGGAATTTGAGGCCAGCTTGAGCAAATATGAGACCCCATTTATACTAAAAAAAAAATAGAAAAATTAGTCAGACATTATGGTGGGTACCTATAGTCCCAGTTACTCAGAAGGCTGAGACAAGAGGATCACTTCAGCCTGGGAGTTTCAAGTTGCAGTGAGTTTGGACACCAGGGAACTCTATCAGGGCAACAGAGTGAGACTAGCTTTACAAAAAGGAAAAGACATTATGCATGGACAGTCGATCTAAAGCAGTCTCGCCACGTGCAAAAAAGCAGTCTCACCTATGTGAGGTGATAGATGTGTTAATTATTTAACAATGTATGTGTGTATCAAAACATCACATAGTGTACCTTAAAATATATACAGCTGTTATTTGTCAACCTCAACAAAGCTAGGGAAGAAATCCTCATGTGTACAAGCTTACCCCTGGACTCTGATCCTGCAGTTTGGAAAACTGTTCCCTGACCATGGGTCCAGACTGGCTTTCTGCTTGAGAGACCTAAAGAGCCGCGAGAATGACGTGTGAGTTGTGTATGTGCAGGAGGGCAGCAAACTGACCTTCAGGGGAGAAAGTGCATGTTAGATGCAGCAATAAAGATTCCCTGGATTCCAGAGGTCTCTTGACCTGGAGACAAAGGTCATGCTCAAGGTCTGCAGTTTTGCAAAAACAAAGGTGTAGACGTTCTATCTATCTTCTTCACATCCTCCCTATCAGAAAGATTTCTGAGAAGCAGCTTATATTTACTTCTTCCTGTTTTATGGTAATAAATATGGACCCAAGCTTTGCTTGGGGGGATTCCTCCTGAGCTCCTCAGCCTCGCACAAAATCCCTTCATTCTTCTTTCTAAAGACTTCTGTAGCATTTCTCAATATCTATAACCATGGTCATTGATGTATAAAACTAAGTATGGAACTCAAGTTTTAACACAAAAATTTCATTGAAAAATAACAATTGTCATGTAGCCTTTGGATTTAAAACATGTAAGTAAAATAGTCTTTATGAAAATGTATCAAACACTGAGTAAATGAAGATGATCAAATCCAAAAGGAATAGTTAATTTTTCGTAAGTAGGTTCATCGTGCCAACATAAATAAGATGTATCAAGTCACAGTTACAAGAGGAAGGATTTATCCACTTGAGTTCAGGGAGAACATGTAATGTCGAGTTAAGTTAAAATCATTACTGAGGAGAAAAGTGCCATGGAAATTTAAAATGTGAATTTAAATATAGCAAGGATAATGTATTTTAGTAAAAGAGTGAAAACAAGAGAAAGCTGATTAACATCTGATTCAATATATCAGGTAACAAAGTAAACCTGTTCCTGCCAGGAGGTAATGTAGCCAACAGTATTGGTTCCTAAAATATGCGTCATCAAACTGGAAAAGGCTACAAACTAGGAAACCATCATTTCACTTGAAAAATCACATTCAAAGGTGTGTTCTGGCTCCAATTAGATTTAGTCAGTTTCTAAGTTCAGATTCAATTTCTTCAATTCAGATTCAAAAAATTTATCATAATCATAACTAAACCAGATCAGATACTTCACATCTCATGTTATTTCCTGAATGAAGCCTTATAAATGATAGGTTCTACATGAGTATTTGTAGAATAAACAAATATTCCTAAAATAATAATGAAAGACTGAAATATTACTATAATGCAAAATGTTTATAATATAACACTTTAAGTGATTTAATAAAAAATACTCGCTAGGACATAAAAAGTATGTTTTAATAGTTAATACTCTGCTACAAAAATCATTTCATACCATATCAGATAACAGCACTCTAGGTACATAACAATAGGATCAATGAGATCAGGTTTGTGGCTATTTTAATGTTTCGTGTAAAGTTAATAGCTTAAGTATTGCTTACTTCTGGAGAGAGTCTAACTCATGGGTGGCACCTGTGGCTCAAGGGAGTAGGGCACTGGCCCCATATGCTGGAGGGGGTGGGTTCAAACCCAACCCTGGCCAAAAACTACAAAAAAAAAAAAAAAAAGTGTCTAATTCATGCATATTGAATGCATGCATAGTAGAGTTATATTAGCCCAAGAAAAGGGAGAAAGAAGCATTAAATTAGCAAAAAGGTTTGAGAGGATGCTACACATGGAAAAATTGGGTGTAAAGAGAATTTTTGTTTTCTGTTGAGCAAAGTCTTTCTCTGTTGCCCATGATGGTGTGCCATAGCATCAGCTCAGCTCAAACTCCCAGATTCAAGTGAACCTCCTGCCTCACCTTCCCAAGCAGCTGGGACTACAGGTGCCTGAAACAACACCAGTTAATTCTTTGTGTTTTTAGTAGAGACAGGATCTCCTTCTAGCTCAGGCTGGTTTCAAACTCCTGGGCTCAAGGGATCCTCCTGCCTCAGCCTCCTAGCATGTTAAGAATACAGGCATGAGCCATGATGTCCCATCCTATAAAAATAATTTTAAAAGGAAAAAACTATCTTCAATAGTGAAGTTGGTCCCTTTAAAAATAAAACAAATTCTAGAGAATGTAACACAAATAATAATCTGTAAATGAGTGGATGAGGATATCTAGAAAATTAATAATGGAACAAGCTAGATTCCTATGATTCCTACAATATTTATTTACTCCTACTTAGATCATTTTTTTATTGATGCTTATTCACTAAAAATAACAAAATAAAAATCTTAGACAAAATTACCAAAGAAAACCTAGTAAAAAATATATTGCCATGAATCGTAAATGAAATAGAATGGATCGAAGTATTACAAGCATAAAGATGAACCTCAAAGAGCACATATGCCCAAAGCAGGCAGGGGGTAATTTGAGAAGACAAGGGGCTTTTATGATGGTTTGTTTTCACAAGTCAATTTGACTGAATTCTCTGAGAGTACCCAGGTAATTGGCAAAACGTTATTTCTGAGTGAGTATTTACAGCCACTGCCCAGGGCCCACGTCACCTCCTGAGCTTCGTGTCTTATTTGCTGGCAGCAGCATTAGGTTCTCATAGGAGCCAGACCCTACTCCAACTCTGCATGCAGAGGATCTAGGTTGCCCTCCTTACGAGAATCTAATGCCTGATGATCTGAGGTTGCATTGAGGTGGTGATGCTAGGACTGGGGAGAAGCTGGAAATGCAGATTATCAGTAGCAGAAGGGTTTGGCTGCACAGAGGCCATAATAAATCAACTGCTTGCGGACACATATCAAAACCAGCCTGCCATCCACCTTCTGTGGGAAAATTACCTTCCAGGAAACCAATCCCTGATGCCAAAAGTTTGGGGACTGCTGCTCTGAGCAACCAGAATAGTCAGTAGGGAGTCTCCTTATTACAGAAATCTGCACTTTCTCAGACTATAATTTTTCATCTTAAGCCATGTATATTGGACGTTTATTGCTTAAGCTTTATCTCATTGTAATTGCTTTTTCTGAGTCTCTGATGGCCTCATTTTAATTTACTTCATCTATTGTAAGGTTCTGGGCTTGAAATTTCAACATATGATTACTGAGTGAGACACAGTTTAGCCGTTAGCATGATTTCTCTATAAATTCTAGGATACTTAAGTGAATAAAAGGCAATTATTTACCTTTACTATCCCTGTAAACTCACAGACATATGGTCAATATTATCAATAATTACTCTTATTGTAGTTCAGAAATATATAACTCCAGTGAATGTTACAATCTTTAACCTCACTTTTATTATACTATTGAATTTTTACAAATATTTATTTTTTAAAAAATGGATTATTATTTTGCAAACACTTTGGTAGGCTACTTTTTCCATTCATATTTCATTGAATTTAACATTTTAATAAGTTTGTATAAATAGAATCTTCAGTGACAAAATTCTTTAAATAGCAAGTTCAATGGATGAATTATATTTTATTATATGCATTTACTATTAAATATTTTTATTCCAGTAAAAAGTTTCATTGTTTTCAACTTTTTATTAATGTAAATAATACTTATATGTACATATTCTAAAAATATCTTAAACATATTTTGTGGATTTTTTATGATTTATTTCTAGAAATGAATTGACTAGCAAAGGACTTTTTCCAACTGATTTCAAGAGATCTCGAAATTTACCCATTCATTCCCTTCACATGGAAAAGCCTGTGTCATCTCTCCATTAACAGAGTGTTTAATTTTACAGTGATCTAACATCAATATTTTCTTTGTGGTTTTATTTTTTTTTTTGCAGTTTTTGGCCAGGTCTCGGTTTGAACCCACCACCTCCAGCATATGGGGCCAGCGCCCTACTCCTTTGAGCCACAGGCGCCGCCCCATCTCCCCATCAATGTTTACTTTATGTTATGTGTTCTCTGTCCTATTTAAGAAACTATAGCCTGTTTCAAAGTCAAGAAGACACTCTCCTATACTAATTTAAGAAGCATATTGTTTCCTCTCCCTCCCCTTCCTTCCCTCTCCCCTTTCCCTATCTTCTTGTGCAATAAGTGGGCTGTAGCCTACACTTGAAAGATATAAATTTGCCTCATATTAGGGATGTATACATTGGATACTTTTTCTTCCATTCTAGAGACACTTTGCTAAGGAGAACCT
>CAUYRH010102119.1:0-34397 GCA_963574655.1 Perodicticus potto | reverse complement strand
AGGAGTGCCATGCCATGGGCCTTGGCCTGGGCAGGACCTCCCTTCCCCAGATGGTCCCACAGCAAGGAGGGTTTCCGGTTTAAAGGAGTCCAGGATTGGGGCTCACCAGCTGATTGATCTGGGAGAAGGACGGGTTCTGGATGTGTAGGCGGTCTGTGGCGATCCGATTCAGGGCTGTGTTGTCCAGTACCACCTGCAGGGACAGAAGAGGGTGGCAGATTTATGGGGACAGGAAAAATAGGAGCTCTGCTTGACCTAGGCCCTGAAGCTTAATTTCTCTTGAGCCTCATGGCCAGAAAGGCCCACTTAAAAAAAACAAAAACAAAAAACCCATCCTTGCACAGACCTAGGGCACAGAAGGGCTGAAATTGGACTTTTTTTTTTCTTTTGTAGAGTCAGAGTCTCACTCTATCACCCTCGGTAGAGTGCCATGGCATCACACAGCTCACAGCAACTTCCAACTTAGGCGATTCTCTTGTCTCAGCCTCCGGAGTAGCAGGGACTACAGGCGCCTGCTAAGAGGAAACACAGCTCCCAACTTGGCTATTTTTTGTTGCAGTTTGGCCAGGGCTGGGTTTGAACCTGCCACACTTGGTATATGAGGCCGGTGTCCTACCCACTGAGCCACAGGTGCTGCCCAGAAATTTTTAAATGCACAAAAATGATTAAATAGCCAGGGTAATGGGGAGTGGGGAAAGGTAGAATCCAGGACTCACCACACAGTCTGCATTCTGGGTCAGCCTCTTGAGTGTAAGGAGAGAGTTATAGGGCTGGACCACCACGTCACTCATCTCATCCTGGTTGGGAAACACTGAGTATGTCTGCACCAGTTTCTTGGGGTACCTGGTGGGTGTTAGGAGAGGAGGTTGAGAGCAACAAACTGGAGGCTGGGTGAACATGGGGCTCCCCAACAACCATCTGGAAGTAGGTAAATCTGGATGGGGAAATTGGGATGGGATCATAAGATCAGTAGAGAAGGGAAACTTGAGTTTTGGAAATCTGTGACCCTAAAGAGGAAGGACAGAGGGACATCTTGGATCTGGGATTCCAACTCCAAACCTGGCTACACTACCTGGACCTTCATCCAGGGACCCTATTCTATGCTGTAGTTCTCATCACTGAGAGTATGATCAGACTCTCAGTCATTGCAACTTCACTTTCCTCACTCTAGGAGGGAATAGGACTCTTTCCTGACCCAGCAAACATGGAGGTATATCTGCAGAGCCTCCCGGTCACTTAGGAAACCAAGTTGGGAGCTATGTTTCCTCTTAGTCCTCCAAACACAAATTTACCTGTCATTCAGCCGTTCTAAGAGGTAGGAACCCAGGCCAGAGCCTGTCCCCCCAGCAATGGAGTGACACAGCACAAAGCCCTGCATGGGAAAGGGATAGTCAGTGTCCAGGTATATAGTGGCAGGATTTTAAACTGGACTTTTTTTTTTTTTTTTTTTTTTTTAGTCAGAGCCTAAAGCTGTCACCCTGGGTAGAGTGCCGTGGCATCACAGCTCACAGCAACCTCCAATTCCTGGGCTCAAGCGAGTCTCTTGCCCGGACATTTTTGGTTGCAGCCATCTTTGTTGTTTGGCGGGTCCGGGCTGGATTCGAACCCGCCAGCTCAGGTGTACGTGGCTGGCGCCTTAGCCCGTTGAGCCACAGGCGCCGAGCCTAAACTGGACTTTTTAAATGCACAAAAATCCTATCCTATTTTCCTGAGCCCTTCCTCCCCCTCTAGTCCCCTGACTTATATAGCTCAGGAGACTGTCTTGTTTCCAGCAAGGCTCAATAGCTTCTGTCTAGTGCAGAGAGTACATAGCTGGGTCTTATACCTATTAGGTGGCTTCTAAAGGATGTTGCAAGCCTTCCCTATGTTTACTTCTACTGGAATTCCTGGGAAACTCACCTCTAGACTGTCACTACCATCTGCCTCTCGGTCGATGATGTCAAAAATGTCCTCGTGGATCTTCTCTCCCTGTAAGACATGGGGAAAGTCAGAGAGGGAAACGACCATAGGACAAGGACACTTGGACATAGGACAAGGATGCCAGAATGGCTACCCTCAATTTTCTTTATGGCACCTAAAAGTCCTTTTGTGGAGCATACAGGCCTCTATTATCTGCACTGAGAGGTAGTACATCACAGTGCTTATAAGGAAGCACACCATACCCAGATTACCCGAGCTCATAAATTAGCTCTAGTTCTATTTAGCTGAATGACTCTGGGTAGGTTACTCTTCTGTGCCTGTTTCCTCATTTGTACAATGAAGGTAGCAATATAGGTCCACAATCCCTTATCTAACATCCTTGGGACCAGTTATGCTTTGAAATTTAAAATATTTCAGATCTGGCTCAGCACCTGTAGCTCAGCGGCTAGGGCGCTGGCCACATACACCAGAGCTGGCAGGTTTGAACCCTTCCCAGGCCTGCCAAACAACAATGACAACTCCAACCAAAAAATAGCTGGATGTTGTGGCGGGCACCTGTAGTCCCAGCTACTTGGAGGCTGAGGCAAGAGAATTGCTTAAGCCCAAGAGTTTGCGGTTGCTGTGAGCTGTGATGCCATGGCACTCTACCAAGGGCGACATAGTGAGACTCTGTCTCAAAAAAAAAAAAAAAAATTCAGATCTCAGAAATGTAATATGGCATATATAATGTATATTAAATAATACCCCATGGGGGGGTCTGGAGTACAATAATCAAAGACATTAACATTTCTATAATATAAGGTATCAATAGTGACAGTAAGTTGGACAGGAACTATAATAGCCTACCTTCATTGACATTTGGTTTTGCTGCTAAGGGTTAAGAAACATCTTTTGGTTTCAGAGCTTTTTGGATTCTAGAAAGGCAAAGGAGAGACTGTGGACCTGCAGTACCTACCTTTAGGGTAGTTAGGAGATTCAAATAAGTCAATACAGTATATATGTAAAGCACTCAGAAGGGCCTGGCACACAGACTAGTGTAGCCCCTCAGTATTATATATAATTAACTCCCCACAGCTACGTCTCTCCCTCCAGCACTACGTGGTTTTATTTCTCTCTGTGAAGTTATAGGGTCTGTCCTAACACAGAGTGTTGTGGGCCCTGCCAGGGAATCTCAAATAACCTGGGAGAATCCGCTGGCCCAGTTGTTGCCAGCTCCTCCTCCATGCTCTGACAGGTAGATGTTCTCTGGGTTGTAGAGCTTGGCATAGGGGGAGTTGAGGATGGAGTGGATCACCCGGGGCTCCAGGTCCAGCAGCACAGCCCGGGGGATGTAGTGCTCATCGTCTGCCTGTCAAGGGAAGTCCAGGGGGCGCCCAATCAGCCCGGACGGGCAAGTCTGAAGTCCTCCCAATTGTGGCTCCTTCTGGCCCTCCCTCCTCAAGCTAGCAGCCTGGCCCCTCTGCCCAGCGGGTTTCCCAGTACCAGGCCACTCCTTTTCCTTCGGGCCCCTGGGCCACAGCCTGCCTTGGCCAAGTCACTGGGAGCACCTGGTAGAAAAAGACGTCCTTGCGGTCAGTGCCCTCGGTGGCGAACTCCTCCACGATGCCCTCGGGGCTGATACCATGCTCAGCGCACAGCTGTTTCCAGAACTCGAACCCAACTGGGGGAGGGGAGAGAAGGGGAGAAAGATGATACATGGGTCTGAGCAGGTTCTAGTTAGGAGCGCTTGGGTCCAGGGATGAGAAGTCACGCTGCAGGTCTCGCTTATGTCTGAGGAAAGGGCTGTATGCCAGGGATTGGGCAGGGGAGGGCCCCTCGGGCTTGGGCAACTGGACTCTGGGTCAGAGATGTCCCGCCTTTCCAATAACTACAACTCTGGAAAGGACAGACCGAATCCAG
The DNA here is from genome assembly GCA_963574655.1 of Perodicticus potto. Taxonomy (NCBI): domain Eukaryota; kingdom Metazoa; phylum Chordata; class Mammalia; order Primates; family Lorisidae; genus Perodicticus; species Perodicticus potto. The sequence goes on along the minus strand of CAUYRH010102119.1, from coordinate 30,578 downwards.
GATCCCACAGTAAGATCCTATTGAGTCTAAGGAAACTGACTAGTGGAGGGGTTGGAGGTTCGCTCACTCTGATTGCCGCACTGGCCCAACTGTAGGGTGATGATTTCTCTCGGCATCGTTCTTCAGGAATCAGCGTCACACCCGCTCCCGCCAGCAACCCGGTTGCTTGCCTGGCCGCCTGCGGAAAGACGCAGGCGCCAAGCAACCTGCACCACCCACCAACCTCCTCTGCTCCAATGAGAACTGAGTTTGCCGATGGCACGTACTTATTCATTTGGCATCAAGTCACACAGACTGCGCGTGCGCGCCTATGGGTAGCGCTGAGCGCCTTGGGGCGTGGGGGGTTACTTTGACGCAGCGTCCTCCCCTTCTTCTGGGGGGCGGGTGCTTGAGCCTGTACGCAGGCGCGCTGTGATGACAAGGGGCCTCCCTCGCCGAATCGCGCGTCTGCGCAGTTGCTGTTATTGTGACTCGGGCTGCAGCCCCGGATGTTGTGGCTGCCGGGGGGCGATGGCGGAGGCCGAGGGGGTGGCCGCGGCCTCAGGCCCAGCTTCGGGGTCGACTTTGAAGGGCTTCCGCCCTATGTCAGGCTCTTGGGAGAGAGACCAGCAGGTTGAAGCCGCGCAGCGGGCCCTGGTGGAGGTGCTGGGGCCTTATGAACCTCTACTGAGCCGGGTGCAGGCAGCCCTTGTGTGGGAACGGCCAGCCAGGAGCGCCGTTTGGTGCCTGGGGCTGAATGCTGCTTTCTGGTGAGAGAACTGGACCCTCGGAACTTCTGAGGCGCTAATTCGTCAGGTTTCTTTAGGGCTCTGCCTCTGGTCCGCCCTGTTTCTTTGGCTGCATTAGCTCCTTCCCGCGTACCTACCTATTTTTGCCGTAAACTCCTTCACTCCATCCCACCTGCAGGCTTTGGCACCTCATTTCTTCCCAGGGCTTTCCACCTGTCTTCTCTGCTTTACCTGCGCTGACACCCCCGCCCCTTACATCTGGAAGGAGTTTCTGGTAACATCTCGAGCCACTCGCAGCGAGGGAAGGTTCCTCTTTTTAGTCAGGAAAAGTGATGTCCCATTAAGGCCATCACTCCCTTTCTCTTGTCTGCTCAAGTGTAGTTTGAAGACTGTCTCCGGAGATTTTAGTAACTGTTGTTGGAGTAAAAGTGTGAACTTGTGAAAAGTTATCTATAGGTGAGATTAGGAAACAAGCTTGACCTGTTAGCATGAATTCGCATGTTAGGAAATTAGTTTCTAAAGTCTGAGCGTCACTGTGGGCCTCCAAAACTGAATTTTGAAAGAAATAAGCTTTTAAAGAACAGGTAGGAAATAGTGATTGTGAGATTTCACCTCTTCCAGAGCCTCTTAAGACTGCAGCTCCTCCTTGCAAGAAATTAGCCATATTTAGCCATGGTTTATAGGCAAGTAAATTGGGGATATCTAATAGTGTGTGTGAGAGTTTTCGAGTTGGAGAAGTGTCACTAAATACGCGTTAAGTATCTGTATGTGTCCTACTCAGTGAAAATGGAACTGCTGTTCTCAGTTGTCATCACTTAAAGTGAACTTAGGTCTTGGTAGGATCTACCAAACATAGTTTGGATTTGTTCATAACTAGAGGAGTTCCAAGGGAACCTGCCCTGTAGGTGAGTCTTCTGTAGGTGAATGGAGTGAGACAAACAACAAAGTATGTGTTTTCTTTAAAACAAAATTTAAAAATATATTTTTGCTAAAAATAGCTTTCCTCTTAAAATTTTTGGTTTTAGGCTCGGCGCCTGTGGCTCAACGGGCTACGGCCCCAGCCACGTACACCTGAGCTGGCGGGTTCGAATCCAGCCCGGGCCCGCCAAACAACAATGACGGCTGTAGCCAAAAAAAAAAAAAAATGGCCGGGCGTTGTGGCGGGCGCATGTAGTCCCAGCTACTTGGGAGGCGGAGGCAGGACACTCGCTTGAGCCCAGGAATTGGAGGTTGCTGTGAGCTGTGATGCTACGGCACTCTATCCAGGGTGACAGCTTGAGGCTCTGTCTCAAAAAAAAAAAAAATTCTTGGTTTTAAAGTCAAAACATTTATTATCCTTTGTCTGAAAGAAGATTTTTGGTGAGCTGGAGTAGAACAAATAGTTCTAAGTTCTTTGACCTGAAAATGGTGTTTATCTATTAAATTAATCCTCTCGCTATTTGAAGAAGACCCAGGTCAGAAGTGTCACAGCAGTCTCTGGCATTTGTGGCTTCCACAGTCTTTAGCAAACTTGACAATACACTTTTCCAGGTACATTTTTCACTTATTTTTGGTAATGAGTCTTTCCTGACCCTCTCGTACCAGCTTCACTTCCACCACTCTGTGTAAGAAACCCTTAACTTTGGCATCTCATTCTGGAGCGTTTATCCAGTTAAAACTTTATTTACTGCGTGCGTTTGGTGCCCCTAGGGTTTGCTTCTCATGCAGCCAGTTTGTACCTAAGTATGACTGGCCAATGAAAAAGACCCTGTCAGGGTTTAAATGAATTTTAAACTAAAGGCTTATCAATACAAATGAATTGATAGCATGTATGATGTTATTTTTGAGGAGGGGACTTTTTCTAAGTCCATTGTCTGAGAGATTTCTAAAGCAGAATATGAGGCTGAGGTATGCACATAAGGAGCTCCTCTGATTGGGACTTATCTTTAAATGTTACAGTTAGCTTTAATTTCTTGGCCCCAACAGTCTTTACTTAAGCTTATTATTTGAATATGCTATGTTTAGAATCCCCCCCAGAACTCCCTTTTGTACTCTGGGTCTCTTAAAGCACTGTTGTGATTGGTCTTTATCTCTGTTGTTTCCTGGTAGCTTGCCTGCTGTGTATCCAGAGCACAGTTATTCTTATTTTCCCATCACACTCTGAGAAGGTGAAGAAGAAGAGATATAGCAAAATGAGGGTGGGACTCTTGAAGACAGAAAGAACGGTTGAGTATGCCATTTATGTAGAGGACTCTTACCTACATGAAGGACACAGATAGTGTTAACATCCAGGAGACTAAGGCATTGAAATTCATGGAATTGTTTGGGGAAATTCCTTAGAAGGTAATCTGAAATTTAAAATGAAAGTTGGACTTGACATTCCAGCAGTGTCATACTGAGTGTGAGTATTGACATTTTACACAGGAATGTTGAAGAGTGACTGTTTCCTCCTCATATATTTTACCTATTTTGGGGTCAATCCTATGAAAATATAATAAATATTTTAAATAGGAAAGGGAGAGGGTCATTAGCTCAAGTCAGAATATATCAAATCTAAAATACTTAGTTTTTCTTTCATGATTTGTTTTGAATAATGGCAAATCATGAACTGAATTTTTTTTTTTTTTTTTTTGTAGAGATAGAGTCTCACTTTTTCGCCCTCAGTAGAGTGCCATGGCGTCACACAGCTCACAGCAACCTCCAATTCCTGGGCTTAGGCGATTCTCTTGTGTCAGCCTCCCGAGTAGCTGGGACTACAGGCGCCGGCCACAACGCCCGGCCATTTTTCTGTTTTGCAGTTCGGCCGAGGCTGAGTTTGAACCCGCCACCTTCGGTATATGGGGCCAGCGCCCTACTCCATGAGCCATAGTCATCGCCCTGAAATTTTTTTTTTTTTTTTGAGACGGAGTCTCACTATGTCACCCTCTGTAGAGTGCGGTAGCATCATAGCTCACAGCAACCTCAAACTCCTGGGCTTAAGCAATTCTCTTGCCTCAGCCCCCCAAGTAACTGGGACTACAGGCTCTAGCCACAACGCCCAGTTATTTTTTTTGTTGTTGCAGTTGTCATTGTTGTTCAGCTGGCCCCGGCCGGTTTGAACCCACCAACCTTGATGTATGTGACTGGTGCCGTAACCACTGTGCTACAGGCGCCGAGCCCATGAACTGAGTTTTTGTGCATTTTGAGGTATTAGAAGTTTGGAGTATAAATCATCAGAGTTCAGGTAGGTACCTCTCAGCTTTTGGTGTTCTGTATTCTCAGTCATGGTTTTTCTGCGCTTGTGAATGTGCTTTCTTACATCTTTAAAAAAAAAGAGAGAGAGAGATCTTGTTACTATAGTATTTCAAGGTTTTCACTCTTTTTTTTTTCAGGTTCCAGAGAAATTATGGCCATGTCAGAGATCTTCCAGTCTAGATTACTTCTGGTCACTGATCTGTTGTTATCTCTAGGATAATGGAAATATCAAGGCTTCCCTTACAGTAGCTTGTATTTTCATTAGCTTCAGCCTCCTCTTATAAATGAGTGCTTTGGGAAAGAATATGAGAGTCAGCAAGCATGTATCCTGACAGGATCAGAAAAGGTTCGAGTAACTTTTTGGTTTAACTCATACTTGGAAATAGGAGAGAGTAAATGAGCCCTGGAGATGTGTATGAACTCCAGGCTTCCTCCCCCGACTTCATGAAGAGCATATGATTCAAAGAGGGCTAGGTGACTGCCAAGCTTCATTCCAGTTTTTAATATTTTGTGTTCTAGGTAGTCTTTGAATTAGGAATATTGGTTTACATGAAGCCACAGATGATTTCCTCTTGAAATTTTTGTTGAGATCTGCTTTTATAATTACTGATCTGAGTTAACCATACTATACTTCTGGGGGTATTATGGAATCTGTGTTTTCACACATGAGAAAAAATAATGTGTCCCCCCCCAAAAAAAACCCAAAATGAAAAAATAATCTGAGAAGTAATTAAAAGCATAAAGCAATTCTGATTTAAAATGTTAGAATTTAAATAAAAACCTGAACAGTGAGGAATAAGAAATGGAAGGGATATCTTTAGGTTTTTTTTTTTTTGAGATAGAGTCTTACTTTGTCACCCTTTGTAAAGGGCTGTGGTGTGATAGCTCACAGCATACTCAAACTCTTGGCTTAAGCAATCCTTTTGCCTCAGCCTTCTGAGTAGCTGGAACTATAGGCACCTGCCACAATGCCCACCTATTTTTAGAGGCAGGATCTCGCTCTTGCTTAGGTTGGTCTCTTAACTCCTGAGCTCAAGCGGTTCTCCTGCCTCAGCCTCCCGGAGTGCTAGGATTATAGGCATACCTGGCGTTTATTTATTTATTTTTTTGTTTGTTTTTTAAGACGTGGTCTTACTCTATTACCTGGGCTAGAGTACGTGGCAGTGGCATTATCATAGTTCACTACAGCCTCAAACTCCTGGGCTTAAGCTATTCTGCCTCATCTCTCCTAGTAGTTTGGACTACAGGTACACACTACCACACTGGCTAATTTTTTTTTTCTTTTTTTGGAAGTCTTGTTTTGTTCAGATTGGTCTCCAGCATCTGTCCTAAAGTGATTTTGCCTCAGCCTTCCCAAATGCTGGGATTATAGACATGAGCCACGACAGTTGGCCTCTTTTTTGTTTTTTGTTGAGAGATAGCCTCTTGCTCTATTGCCCAGGCTAGAGTGCAGTGGCGCAGTCATAGTTAATTGCAACTTTGAACACTTGGGCCTATGCAATCCTCTTGCCTCAGCCTCCCAAAACCCTGATATTATGGCATAAACCACTGCACCTAGACCAAATGCACCTGAGCAAATGTTTCTAATGAGAGTCTATGAAGGGTTGCTGCTGCCTTTGGTAGCCAGGAAGACTCCCAAGGGTGCCTTAATTTACTTGTCCTTTCTTTGTCTTTAGTTTTTATCTGCCCTAATCATAAGCTTGGGTGCTTTCTCTCCATTACCATTAGCAGCTAGCTGGCTTCATTTCTGTTTTTTGTATAAATAATAACTATCACTACATAACATAGGTTTAGTTAATTTTTTCCTTTAAGTTTACCAGTGACTGGGCTCATTAACTTGTTGTAAGTGCTGTGCTGTAATAGGCTTTCAGTCCCTATAGGATAGGATGCTTTGTTCTGAGGTGCCTCTGAGACATACCTACTGTGTAATAACAAAGAAGCCTGGAAATAGTATCCTTTTTTTTTTTCCTTTGAGACAAAGTGTCACTCTGTTGTCTAGAGTGCTATGGCTTTAGCCTAGCTCATAACAACCTCAAACTTCTGAGCCCAAGTGATTCTCCTGTCTCATCCTTCTAAGTAGCTGGGGCTACAGGCGCCCCCCACAGTGCCCAACTAATTTTTCTGTTTTTAGTAGATATGGAGTCTCACTCTTGCTTAGGCTGGTCTTGAACTCCTGAGCTTCAAGTGATCCTTCTGCCTTGGCCCCCTAGAGTGCTACAATTACATGCGTGAGCTACCTTGCCCAGCCAAAATAGTATCTTTGATTGAAAATAGAGATGTCATTATTTATGTTAGCAAACTTTAATTTACCTGTACTAATAATGAAGATCCATGATATATAATTAACCTTAAAAAGATTATGTTCAGTTTTAGAATTTCTTATCTTTCTGGATATAAGATTGCTATTCTAAGGGATTTTTGTTTTTGTTTCTGTTTTTTTTAGAGACAGTCTCACTTTGTGGCCCTCGGTAGAGTGCCATGGCGTCACAACTCATAGCAACCTCCAGCTCTTGGGCATAGGCGATTCTCTTGCCTCAGCCTCCCGAGTAGCTGGGACTACAGGCACCTGCCACAGTGCCTGGCTATTTTTTTGTTGCAGTTTGGCTGGGGCCAGGCTTGAACCCGCCACCCTTGATATATGGGGCTGGCACCCTACTCATTGAGCCACAGGTGCGGCCCGATTTTTGTTTGTTTTAAATTTTTTTTTTTTTTTTTTTTTGCGACAGAGTCTCAAGCTTTTGCCCTGAGTAGAGTGCTGTAGCGTCATAGCTCATAGCAACTTCCAACTCTTGGGCTCAAGCAGTCTTCTTGCCTCAATTTTTCTATTTTTAGTAGAGATGGGGGTCTCGCTTTTGCTCAGGCTGGTCTTGAACTCATGAGCTCAAGCAGTCTACCCACCTCAGCCTCCCAGAGTGCTAGGATTACAGACAGGCGTGATCCACCATGCCTGGCCTATTTTAAAATATTTTGTAGAGATAAATTCTTACTGTGTTGCCCAGGCTAGTCACAAACTCCTGGGCTCAACTTCTGCCTCAGCCTTCCTCCTGCCTCAGCCTTCCAAAGTGCTGGGATTACAGGTGTGAGCCACCTCACAGGCATAGTAGATTTTTTTTTTTTTTTTGAGACAGAGCCTCAAGCTGTCACCCTGGATAGAGTGCTGTGGCATCACAGCTCACAGCAACCTCCAATTCCTGGGCCCAAGCAAGTCTCCTGCCTCTGCCTCCCAAGCAGCTGGGACTACAGGTGCCCGCCACAACGCCCGGCCATTTTTTGGTTGTAGCCATCATTGTTGTTTGGTGGGCCCAGGCTGGATTCGAATCCGCCAGCTCAGGTGTACATGCTGGCGCCTTAGCCTGTTGAGCCACAGGCGCCGAGCCGGCCCAGTAGATTTTATTTAGACTGGTAACTTTTTTTTTTGAGACAGAGTCTCACTCTGTCACCCTGGATAGAGTGTCGTGGTGTCATAGCTCACAGCAACCTAAAACCCCTGGGTTCAAGTGATCCTCTTGCCTCAGACTCCAGAATAGCTGGGAGTACAGGTGCCTGCCACAATACTCAGCTAGTTTTTCTATTTTTAGTAGATAATGGGTCTTGGTCTTAATCCTGCTGGTCTTGAACTCCCAAGCTCAAGCAATCCACCTGCCTCAGCCTTCCAGGGTGCTAGGATTACAGGCATTAGCTATTGCGCTCAGCCTAGACTGATGATTTAATTAAATTTTAGTTCCTGACAAAACAGAGAGACAGTTTACAAAAGGAAAAAAAAACTAAAACAGTGGATATGTAAAATTTCACTCTCACTAGTAACAAAAAATCCAAATATATAAAAATGGTGATGAGTTATTAATTTCTGCTTAAATTTGAAAAAATAGTAATATTTAATTCTGGGGAATATATGGAAAAATGGGCATATGGCTGATAGGAACTTAAATTGGACAACTTTTCTGGAAAGTAGTTTGGCAACTTATATTCAGCTACTTAAGAAGTTAATATCTTTTCAAGGGCTGGGAGACATGGGAAGTGATTCCTGCTGGGTATGAGTTTCTTTTGGGGTGATAAAAGTGTCCTAAAATTAGATAATGGTGATAATTGCACAACTTTGTGAATATATTAAAAACTATTGAATTAGACAATTTAAAGGGGTTAATTTTATGATATGAAAACCATATCTCAGCTTTGCGCCTGTAGCTTAAGCGGCTAGGGCACCAGCCACATACACCGGAGCTGGCGGGTTCGAATCCAGCCTGGGCCCACCAAACAATGACAGCTATAACCAAAAAGTAGCTGGGCATTGTGGCGGCTGCCTGTAGTCCCAGCTACTTAGGAGGCTGAGGCAAGAGAATCGCTTAAGCCCAAGAGTTTGACGTTGCTTTGAGCTGTGATGCCACAGCACTCTACCCAGGGTGACAGCTTGAGACTCTGTCTCAAAAAAAAAAAGGCTCGGTGGCTCCTGTAGCACAGTGGTGACAGTGTCAGCCACATACACCCAGGGTGGCGGGTTCGAACCCAGCCTGAGCCTGCTAAACAACGACAACTGCAATAAAAAATAGCCAGGCATCGTGGAGGGTGTGTAGTCCCAGCTACTTGGGAGGCTGAGGCGAGAGAATCGCTTAAGTCCAAGAGTTCAAGGTTGCTGTGGGCTGTGATGCCATGGCACTCTACTGAGGGTGACATAGTGAGACTGTCTCAAAGAAACCCCCCCCCCAAAACCATATCGCAATATAGCCAATATATAAAAAGTATTTTTGACCCAGTAATTCTGCTAGATAGTTAATCATAAGTAAGGACAAAGATTTTTGCTCAGTGATGTATATGAGTTTTTTTTCCATTACATCAAAAATTGGAAACATGACTTTAATTAGGGAAAGGTTTAAAAGACTAATGGTGAGGGCGGCACCTGTGGCTCAGTGGGTAGGGAGTTGGCCCCATATATCCAGGGTGGAGGGTTCAAACCTGGCCCCAGCCAAACTGCAACAAAAAATAGTCGGGCATTGTGGCAAGCACCTGTAGTACCAGCTACTCGGGAGGCTGAGGCAAGATAATCTCCTAAGCCCAAGAGCTGGAGGTTGCTGTGAACTGTGATGCCACAGCACTCTACTGAGGGCAATAAAGTGAGACTGTCTCTAAAAAAAAAATTAAAAATTAAAAGGCTAATGGTATATACATGTATATGTATATGTATGATGCAATCATTTAAAAGTTTGTTTTTTTTTGAGACAAAGTCTCACTATGTCGCCCTCAGTAGAGTGCTGTGGCGTCACAGCTCACAGCAACCTCAAACTCTTGGGCTCAAGTGATTCTTTTGCCTTAGCCTCCTAAGTAGCTGGGACAACAGGCTCCCATCACAACACTTGGCTATTTTTTTGTTGCAGTTTGACCTGGGCTGGGTTTGAACCCGCCACCCTTGGTATATGGAGCCGGCGCCCTACCCACTGAGCCACAGGCACCACCCTGTGAGGTTTTTTTTTAAGTTGAGAGAATAATTTCTCTTCACATTTTAGAGTATATATATATATATAGGTGATGGATCATTTAAAAAACTTTATTATGGAAAATTTAAAACATGCATAAGTAAATACGATTATGTTATGTGCCACAATGTCCTTAACTATACATTTTATAAATTCATGGTCAGTTTTGCATCTTCTGTACCCCATTCCCCATTTATTTTCTACCTCCTCATTATTTTGAGACAAGCTTGGACGCCTAGCACTCTGGAGGCCGAGGTGGATGGATTGCCTGAGCTTACCGGTTCAAGACCAGCTTAAGCAAGAGGGAGACCCCCATCTCTAAAAGTAGCTGGACATTGTGGTGGGACCCTCCCAGCTACTTGGGAGACTGAGGCAAGAGAATCATTTGAGCCCTAGAGTTTGAGATTGCTGTGAGCTTTTACTCTGCCATGCTCTACTGAGGGCGAAAAAGTAACACTCAGTCTCAAAAAACAAAAAACAAGCAAACAAACAAAAAACAAAAACAAAGCTTGGATCATATCACTTAATCCTGAGGTATTTCAATATGTGTTTCTGAAAAATTGACTTAAAAAAATACCACTGCCGGCTTGGCGCCTGTGGCTCAATGGGCCAAGGTGCCAGCCACGTACACCTGAGCTGACAGGTTCGAATGCAGCTTGGGCCTGCCAAACAACAATGACGGCTACAACCAAAAAATGGCCGGGCATTGTGGTGGGCGCCTGTAGTTCCAGCTACTTGGGAGGCGGAGGCAAGAGACTCGCCTGAGCCCAGGAATTGGAGGTTGCTGTGAGCTGTGATGCCACGGCACTCTCTCCAGGGTGACAGCTTGAGGCTCTGTCTCCAAAAAAAAAAAAAAAATACCACTGCCATTATCACATGTAAAAAATTAATGATTCCAGTTAGTGTTCAAATGCCTGATTTTCTTATGAGGTCATAAATGATACTTTGTGTTGTTTCTTTAAAGACTTTGGGTTAGGATCCAAAAGAAGTCCATATATTATTACTGATGTCTATATTTAGTTCCAGAAACCCTTTTGTCCTGTAAAGTATCTTTTTTCTTTTTTTATTTTGAGATCACTTAAAGCAGTGGTTCTCCACCTGTGGGTTGCGACCCCTTTGTAACAATGAAAATACATCCTGCATATCAGATATTTGCAGTGATTCATAACAGTGGCAAAATTACAGTTAGGAAGTAGCAATGAAAATAATTTTATGGTTGGAGGTCACCACAACATGAGGAACTGTATTAAAGGGTGGTGGCATTAGGAAGGTTGAGAACCACTGATGTAAAGTATCTTTTTTTTTTTAGAGACAGTCTCACTTTGTTGCCCTAGGTAGAGTGCCATGGCATCACAGCCCACAGCAACCTCCAGCTCTTGGGCTTACGCCATTCTCTTGCCTCAACCTCCCGAGTAGCTGGGACTACAGGCACCCGCCACAACACCTGGCTATTTTTTTTGTTGCAGTTTGGCTGGTGCCAGCTTCCCACCACCCTCGGTATATGGAGCCAGCACCCTACTTACTGAGCCACAGGCAGTGCCCGATGTATCTTATAGAGTGGATTTTATTAACTACATCCTGTGGGTTAACATATCCCCATTTGCTTGGTACTTCCCATAAATCGGTAATTGGATCTAGAGGCTTGATCAAGTTCACAAACAGTTTCTTTTTCTTTTTGTAAAACAATTCCTAGATAGCAATGTACTAATTTCATTTTTGTCTTATTTATATTTTCTACACTTTCTCCAATAAACATACTTGCCATTAAAAATAAGAAAAAAGCTGGGCATGGTGGCTCATGCCTGTAATCCCAGCACTTGGGAGGCTTAGGTGGGTGAATTGCCTGAGCTTACAGGTTCAAGACCAGCCTGAGCAAGAGCGAGACCCTGTCTCCAAAAAAAAAAAATAGCGAGGCATTGAGGTGGGCACCTGTAGTCCTAGCTACTTTCGAGGCTGAGGCAAAAGGGTCACTTAAGCCCAAGAGTTTGAGGTTGCTATGAGCTATAATGGCATAGCCCTCTACTGAAGGCAACAAAATCAGACTCTGTCTCAAAAAATAAAAAAAGACAAAGATTTAGCGCTTGTAGCTCAATAGTTAAGGGTGCTGGCCACATACACTGGGGCTGGCGGGTTCGAGCCCCGTCTGGGCCTGCTAAACCAACAATGACAACTACAACAAAAAAAGAGCCAGGCCTTGTGACAGGCGCCTGTAGTCCCAGCTACTTGGGAGGCTGAGGCCAGAGAATTGCTTGAGCCCAAGAGTTTGAGGTTGCTGTGAGCTATGATGGTACAGCACTCTACAGAGGGTGACAGAGACTCTGTCTCAAAAAAAAAAAAAGGAAAAATTAGCAGGGCGTGAAGGCAGGCACCCCTAATCTCAGCTACTGGGGAGGCCAAGACAAGTAGATGACTTGAACCTGGGAGTTTGAGGTTGCAGTGAGCTATAATGACATTGCCACACTCTAGCCTGGGCAATACAGGGAGACCCTAGCTTAAAAAAAAAAGACAGTGGGTAGGAGAAATACTAAGCTATGGCAGGCTTCAAATTGAGTAATTCACATGTGAGTATCCAGAGTTTATAGCTGATGAAAAATATTGTGCTTGTTGTCTTATCATACTTGCACACTTATATCTGCTTAGGAAGAATTTCTAAGGAATTCTTGGGGCCTGCATGAATACACATTGCAAGACTAATCTAACCCAGAGGAAGCCTCCCTTATTTTTCTTCCATCCCTTACCTATATCAATCTCAAAAGTAGTTTATCTTCAGTTACATCTTGAATTTGTACATAGTTGCTGAGTTTATTTTACTGGTGGATTTTCAGGTTGTGTCTATAAAATGCCAAGCACAATGTGACCTCATTATACACAAAACATATTAATCTTGGCAGTACCTGTGGCTCAAAGGAGTGGCGCCGCCCCATATGCCAGAGGTGGCAGGTTCAAACTCAGCCCTGACCAAAAACTTCAAAAAAAAAGAAAACAAAAACAAAAACATATCAATCTGAGGTTGATGTTCCCTTTTTATTTAGGAATTTTGTATTGAAGACTGGAAGGAAAGGAGGAGCACACACTTATCCATATTTTTTATTTGATAGATCCCCCTACGAAATATTTATACTAATTGCCTGGTTAGTTACCATGGAAGGGTCAACTCTAGTTCTTTGAGGTAATCTTTCCATTAAGTTTTTGGGTTTTTCTTTTGAGACAGTCTCACTATGTCGCCCTCAGTAGAATGCTGTGGCATCACAGCTTACAGCAACCTCAAACTCTTTTTCTTTTTAAATCATAGCTGTGTACATTAATGCAATCGTGGGGTACAATGTGGGGGTTTCATACACAATCTGAAATATTTTCATCAAACTGGTTAACATAGGATTCATGGCATTTTCTTAGTTATTGTGTTAAGACCTTTATAGTCTGCATTCAGTAAGTTTCACCTGTACCCTTCTAAGATGCACCATAGGTGTGGTCCCACCGATTACCTTCCCTCCACCCATCCTCCCCCACCACCCCTGCAACCTCAAACTCTTGAGCTTAAGCGATTCTTTTGCCTCAGCCTCCCAAGTAGCTGGGGTTGCAGGCACCCACCACAATGCCCGGCTAATTTTTTGTTGCAGTTGTCGTTGTTTTAGCTGGCCCAGGCCGGTTTCTAACCCACCAGGGTATGTGGCTAGCACCCTAACCATTGTGCTACAAGAGCTGACCCCATTAAGTTTTTATGTATTTGGAAGAAGCTGTTTTCCCAAGAAATGTTATTTTATATCATACAGAAAACCCTTCTTGCTCTGAAATTCTTGGAGTGGCTTGTTGAAGGAAAGGCCTAAAATTGATTTATGGACCAGGATTAATCTTGTTAAGGAAGGTGTTCAGGGCAGTGCCTGTGGCTCAGTGGTTAGGGTGCCGGCCCCATATATGGAGGGTGATGGGTTTGAACCCAGCCCCGGCCAAAGTGCAACAAAAAAATAGCCAAGCATTCTGGCGAGTGTCTGTGATCCCAGCTACTTGGGAGGCTGAGGCAAGAGAATCACTTAAGCCCAGGTGTTGGTGGTTGCTGTGAGCTGTGACACCACTGCACTCCACCGAGGATGATAAAGTGAGACTCTGTCTCTAAAAAAAAAAAAAAAAGAAAGAAAAAGAAAAGTGTTCACTATTTTATTAGCCTTCATGACCCAGAAGATACTCCCTTTGTAAAACTGTATTGGCTTACCTTCATCTTCAGGGTGAAACCCCAAAACCCTTCATCATAAAAGGCCTTTATGATCTGACTGCTACCTCTCTTCCCACATTGTACCCCCTCCCTCTGTTTTCTGTATTTTAGTTCTATCAAGCTACTTACAATTCTTTAAATATCTTACTGGCTTGCTGTCACCCTATCTGAATGTCCTCTCTTCTTTCCCCACACCTTTTGCCTCCCCCTTTTTTTTCTTTACCATTTGTCTTTCAAATCCGGTAGATATCCTCCTCTTTGTTATTACCTTGTTATGTTATGTTTTATTTTACATATATACACACAAATACACTTCAGAATAAGATTGATGTCTTACTCTTTTTCTGTAACTGGGCTTCTTTCCCCAAGGCCTTGGTGTATAATAGACATTAAATGTTCATTGAATTGAATGTAAGCATAGCTTATAAGAATGGGGCTATAACAGGCTGCTAAAATAGTCCAGGTCTTAGAGAAATAGTGTCAATATTTTTGTTGCCATCATCTTTGCAAAACCAACCTTTATGGGAGAGCTTAATATCCTTTCCCAACCCCTCCTTTCTATTCATATTAGTAATTGTGCTGTGGGAAGGGGAGATTGCACTCTAGCTTGCTTCCCTAGAGAGCTCTTTCAAGTCCCGTATGCTGCTGCTGGGAAAGCAGCAACATGGGGGAGCAAGATCCCTTATCCTTGGCCTTGTTAAATTTGCTTGTTTGTTGGGATGATGCCCTGGCTTTACAGAGAAGATTAATGGCCTGAGGCAGCTGTAGAGGCTTATTTCTCTTAAGCTGCTTTCATTCTTTAATCTCATATATAATTACAATATCTTTTAAGTGGTGGGTGGGAAAACTGGAATAGAGTTGTCATTGGTGACTGTATTTCTAAATTTTTCTTGTTTCTTTCCATCCTTTATTTGTATGTTTTTGTTTTGTTTTGTTGTGTTGTGTTTTTTGAGATAGAGTCTCACTATGTCGCCCTTGGTAGAGTGCTATGGTGTCACAGCTTACAGCTACCTCAAACTCTTGGGTTTAAGTGATTTTCTTGCTTCAGCCTTCCAAGTAGCTGGGACTACAGGCGCCTGCCACAACGCCTGGCTATGTTTTTGTTATTGTTGTCATTGTTGTTCAGCAGGCCCGTGCATGTTGCTGGTGCCCTAACCACTAAGGTACAGGTGCAGAGCCATGTATAGTTTTTGAAATGTTATTTTTATTTATTTATTTTATTTTTTTGAGACAAAGTCTCAAGCTGTCGCCCTGTGTAGAGTGCGGTGGTGTCACAGCTCATAGCAACCTCAAACTCTTGGGCTTAAGCGATTCTCTTGCCTCAGCCTCCCAAGTAGCTGGGACTACAGGCACCTGCCACAATGCCTGGCTATTTTTTGGTTGTAGTTGTCATTGTTTGGCAGGCCCAGGCTGGATCAAACCTGCCAGCTTCGGTGTCTGTGGCTGGCACCCTAGCCGCTGAGCTATAGGTGCCGAGTGAAAATGTTATTTTAAAAAATTATACAGCCAACATGAATTTGTTTATTGAAAAAAGTACAGAAATGGCTAGAGGCAAAATGTAAAGTTCCTCTCCAAGCCAAGTGTGGAGGTTTGGGACTGTAGTCCCAACTACGTGGAAGGCTAAGGCCAGAGCATTTCTTGACCCAGGAGTTGGTGGCTATGATCAAAGTCAATGCACTCCAGCTTTGGCAGCAGAGCAAAATGCCATCTCTCTCTCTCTCTTTTTTATTTTTTATTTAATATGTATATATATATATATATATATATATATATTTTTTTTTTTTTTGAGACAGAGCCTCAAGCTGTGACCCTGGATAGAGTGCTGTGGCATCACAGCTCACAGCAACCTCCAATTTCTGGGCTCAAGCAAGTCTCTTGCCTCCGCCTCCCAAGGAGCTGGGACTATAGGCACCCGCCACAACGCCTGGCCATTTTTTGGTTGCAGCCGTCATTGTTGTTTGGTGGGCCTGGGCTGGATTCGAACACGCCAGCTCAGGTGTACGTGGCTGACGCCTTAGCCCGTTGAGCCACAGGCACCAAGCCTATATATATATTTTTGAGACAGAGTCTCACTCTACAAAATGGTGATTCTTTTTTTTTGCAGTTTTTTTGGCTGGGGCTGAATTTGAACCCGCTACCTCTGGCATATAGGGCCAGTGCCCTACTCCTTTGAGCCACAGGCACTGCCCAAGATGATGATTCTTTAAAAACATAACTATGGGCTCGGCGCCTGTGGCTTAACGGGCTAAGGCACTAGCCGTGTACACCTGAGCTGGTGGGTTCGAATTCAGCCTGGGCCCGCCAAACAACAATGACGGCTGCAACCAAAGAATGGCTGGGCGTTGTGTTGGGCGCCTGTAGTCCCAGCCACTTGGGAGGCAGAGGCAGGAGACTCGCTTGAGCCCAGGAATTGGAGGTTGCTGTGAGCTGTGATGCCACGGCATTCTACCCTGGGTGACAGCTTGAGGCTCTGTCTCAAAAAAAAAAAAAAAAAAGTAACTACAGTGGCGCCTGTGGCTCAAAGGAGTAGGGCGCCAGCCCCATATGCCAGAGGTGGCGGGTTCAAACCCAGCCCAGGCCAAAAACTGCAAAAAAAATAAAAATAAAAAAATAAACATCATACCTATTGTCAGTGTTAGATTTCCCAGATTGTTCAAATGCCTTTTTGCTAGAGGTGGGCCCAACTTGACAAAAAATTTAAAAATTAGCCCATTGTGGTGGTGCATACCTATAGTTCCAGATTGAAGCTGAGGCAGGAGGGACACTTGAGCCTAATAATTTGAGGTTACAGTGAGCTGTGATGGGGCCTCTACACTCTGCCCAAGTAACAGAGCAAGACCCTATCTTTAAAAACAAAATGTCTTTTTTTTTATTTTGTAGAGACAGCTGTGTTGTCCAAACTGGTCTTGACCTCCTGGTCTCAAGTGGTCCTCCTGCTTCAGCCTCCCAAGTGCTAGGATTATAGGTGTGAGCCACCACACCTGGCCCAGAACTAGCTTTTAGGATATAGCTGTTGTGTCAACTTTCACTGTGACCTTAAACAAGTCATTTTACTTTTTTGGCCTCAGTTCCTTCACCTATAGAGGATATATAATTGAATTCAGTGTTTTAAATGCATCTTTATCAGTTTGTTCCTATAAACTGTTGACCCTACACTAGAGTCTAATTTGGTAGAAAGATATTTGCTTTCATCCTTACAGCTTGTTATCAAGGATGAATGTCTCCCTGAAAATAAGTCACAGACTGAAAAGGTAAAAAGGGCAATAAGAGGTTATTTGATTTAGTTCTCTGCCATTATAGAGCAAATTATTATCTCTGCCTTGTAGGTAGAATAACTGAGTTCAGAAAGCTAAAATAATTTACATAAGGTATATAGTTTCTATATTAGTTAGAACAACAACAACAAAAATAAGTCTTTTTATTCAAGTCTGTTTATTATAAATCCTGTAATGCATATGTGGTATTTTCTGAAGTTCAGTTTGTTTCTTTTTTTCCCCCTCTCTATAGGTTCTTTGCACTGACATCCCTTCGTCTTGTGTTTTTACTTGCATTTGGCTTGATGATCGTTGTGTGTATTGATCAATGGAAAAACAAAATCTGGCCTGAAATAAGAGGTGAGTTTGATAGCATTTAAAGCAATCTAAACCAGAAATAGCCTTTTTTGCCATTTCTACCTTTAGTTTTGGGGATTTATGAGGAGGTATGTGGAGCTGGGGGCTACCTTTTAAAGTCTGAATTATTTGCTTTAGAAAACACTTGAAGGATTTATGCCCCATATGTGTTACTCAGAGTTGGGTTCCATCTTTCCCATTGTTAACTAAGCTCAGGAAGTCTGTATCTGCCACATAATGGCCTGACTCTCCTCATTGGATACTATATCTTTGTTGAGGCAGTATCAATTAACCTCTTAGGAATTTTTTTATTTTTTATTTTTATTTATTTATTTATTTTAAATACATGTATTTTATTATTCTTCATTACATTATTTCCCCCCCAGGAATTTTTTTATTTTTAAGATACAGGGTCTCTTTATGTTGCCTGGGCTGGTCTTAAACTCCAGGCCTCAAGTGATCCTCTCATCTCAGCCTCCTAATCCTCCTGGGGCAAGGAATTTCTTTTAAAGTGTTTATTTGCAAAATACCAAGCTAAGCATTAAGGCTTATAAAAAGTACTGTAGGCTCAGTGCCTGTAGCTCAAGCAGCTAAGGCGCCAGCCACATACACCAGAGCTGGTGTATGGGTTCGAATTCAGCCTAGGCCTGCCAAACAACAACAGCTACAACCAAAAAATGACTAGATGTTGTGGCAGATGCCTGTAGTCCCAGCTACTTGGGAGGCTGAGGCAAGAGAATCACTTGAGCACAGGAGCTGGAGGTTGCTGTGAATTGTGATGCTACCCAAGGCACTCTACCCAAGGCGACAGCTTGAGGCTCTGTCTCGGAAAAAATAAAAAAAAAGTACTGTAAGGTATGGTTTTGCCCTCAAACGTTATATATATACGTAAACATATTAAAAATAAAATGATAGTTCTAGAACAGTACCAGAAATGTCACATTGCAGCATGTGGTTGATATATTTGTCATGTATTTTGGTCCTAACTCAAGCCTTGACCAAAGCAAAAGATTTGATCAGATAGTGAAAAAAGCATGTTTTGGCTTGGCGCCTATGGCTTAACGGGCTAAGGCGCCAGCCACATACACCTGAGCTGGCAGGTTCGAATCCAGCCCGGACCCGCCAAACAACAATGACGGCTGCAACCAAAAAATGGCCGGGTGTTGTGGCGGGCTCCTGTAGTCCCAGCTACTTGGGAGGCGAAGGCAGGAGACTCGCTTAAGCCCAGGAATTGGAGGTTGCTGTGAGCTGTCATGCCATAGCACTCTATCCAGGGTGACAGCTTGAGGCTCTGTCACAAAAAAAAAAAAAAAAAAAAAAAAAAAACAAATGATGGATGACATAGAGTTCTGTGAAGAAGGAAGAAACATTGTCTTGGAGGACAAGACAATGACAGGACTCAAACTGATAAATTGTTGGATGGGAGTTAGAAGAGTAAGGAATAAAAACTGACTTTAAGATTTTTAAAGCTGGGAGAGTAGGTAAATGGCATTATAGGTAGCAGATAAAGGCAAAGGCAGAGGAAGTGGTTTCGGTGGGGGGATGAAAGTGAGGAAAATTGATAAAGGTTTTACACATGTTAATTTTGAGATGTTAATAGGATCTTCAAACCAGAGTATAAAACTTTTAAATTCTCCAATTTTATAGAAACTTCAAGGAATCATGTAGTTAATCCACCTGTCTTAAGGCTGGTCAATATCAAAAGGCTTTACATCATTCATGTGGATAATGGGTCTCTTTTTAAAAAGAGAAGGACAGATTTCTAGGGTTGAAGTAGCTAAAACATGCCTTTGTAGCCTGGCACACATTGATATATATGAGCAACCCAGACACTCAAGGGGTAGGGTGGACTATTCTTTTTGTAGATCTTGGCCTTCATCTAAGGTAATTAGAGGCTCTAATGGTCCATTTAGACCCCTCCTCCTCTCCATCACAAAATAACCAGGCATAAGTTATATTCCCTTGTCTGCAGCTCCCTAACTGTGGCAGTTTAACATGGTATCTCCTTTTTATTGGCTATTACTGTTTTGTTTTCCCCAAACCCATTAAAACGTGAGCTGTCAGACCAACAGCCTAATATTTTCATGTTTAGTTTTTCCTACCAACTAATGCTGGTGTTTGTTTTAATATTGTAGTGCCAAGACCCGACGCATTAGACAATGAGAGGTATGGAACACTAATTAAATCCCTTTTTGTTGCTCTGATTGATTCTCTTGTAATATGCTGGTTACATGTTGTTAACCCCATGTTGTGGACACACAGTGTAAGCCAAGAACCTAGTCTGTTCCAAAAAATCATTTTAACACATCCTAAAGTTCAGGGAGCAATATGTTGAGGTGGCTATTGTCCACTGATCTTTACAAGAGAAAGTTTTGAAAGAGAAGCGTTACAGTGCCCCATAACCTGACATGCCAGGGAATCAGCTGCATTATTCAGCTCCAGTAAGTAAACTTAGAGGCAACTAACTTTTGTCTCCTGGCTTTTGTACCAGGTCATTTAGTGTTTTCTGTGACCTCTGGCTATTTAAAATTCTTGGTCAGAAAACACATTGGTTCCTGGCATCAGTAAGCCAAAGCCAAAGATTCCTCTTGTGTCTTAAAGCTCCTGCTTTCATTTCTCAGTTCATCCACCCTGTATGTTTGATTCAAGGAATTGTCTCTGCTGTGGTTTATTTTGGCTCTGCTTTATTTATTTTCTCTCTGAGGGGCACATCTACCATTGCCTCCTCCTCAGCAGCAGTGGTGTCAATCAGACTGTGCTTTACTTTTATCCCTGGATTGCAATTGCAGGGAATTGCAATGGTCTGAGTGTGGGGAAGAAAGTGTTTCTAAGCACAAAAGGCTTTGGAGCTGGTGGCAGGTTTATACACGTGGATTGATCTGCTTGCTCATAGGGTGGAGTTGCCAGAGCAAGTTTGCCCTCCTAGTTCCTAAATTCAAGTTTCAACCTGGTGAACCAAGAAGAGTCATGCTTCACCTCTAAAGCACCTGGGACTAGCCACTCCCCAGCCCCTGTTTAAACCTGGAAGCATTGGCTGCCTGCACAGCAATATGGGGGGACTTTCAACACCCTCCTTTCACAGCTCCCCCTTCTCTCTCCCATAGTTGGGGCTTTGTGCACCCTCAGTTGCTCAGCGTGCCCGAGCTCTGCCACCATGTAGCTGAAGTCTGGGTTAGTGGGACCATTTTCATAAGGAATCTTTTGCTTTTCAAAAAGCAAAACCCAGGCAAGGTAAGACTTCCCTTTTTCACTTTCATCTCTGGCCTCTCAATTCAGTTCATACTAAACTGAAACAACTCCTTTAGTACATATCCTCATTCAAGAAAGAAAAGACTCGTGGGCAGCGCCTGTGGCTCAAAGGAGTAGGGCACTGGCTCCATATGCCGGAGGTGCCAGGTTCAAACCCAGCCCTGGCCAAAAACAGCAAAAAAAAGAAAGAAAGAAAAGACTGATGTTTGTAGGGACAAAGGGAAGTTATAGGAAGCGGCTTCTGATCTGCCATTAGGACTAAGGCAAGAGCCTGGTGACTCCTCATTTTGTGCATGCCACTTAGATTAGGCTATTTTCGTGCCTCAAGAAGGAAAAGAAAGCTTGCTTGTGTGCATTCTGTGTCATATTAAACATGTGGTAGGTGCTGGGTTTTTTTAATTTTTTGACTTAAAAAACCCACTACCAACACTTGCTTTCAAAGAGAATTTTTGGCTAAGTCCTATTCAAACCAATTTTCCTGGCATGAGAGGTACAGCCCTCTGGGGTTAGCCATGTAAGAGAAGTTTGAATAGAAGGGGACATCCTCCTTTTCCTCACAGATAGAATCACCACTGGATGTAAGAGTGGCTGTATTGGTCATTCTCACATGTCCATGCTTGACTCAAAGATCATAACCTTTCAACCATATCTCTACCATAACTCTTCATTCCCACCCCAGTGCCCTATCATGTAGCAGAAACTTAATACTACTATCTGATTTCTCCAGTTCTGTTTGCTGAGTTGTGGGATACTGACCTTTTTGGCTGTCTTGGGCCGCTACATCCCTGGGCTCCTGCTGTCCTACTTGATGCGTAAGTATGGCCTATGAGCCATATCTTGCTCAAAGCTTTCCAATCCCAGTTAAATCTCGGTCTAGGGAGAGGGCTTTTATATTTCATTCTCCAGAAAATGACCTTTTCAAATTTTTGTGACCTGTTAGTGTTGTGAAAATATCTTTCTTCTCACCCATAACAGGCTCTCTACATATGAAGTTCATTTCTTACCAAGTTAGTTTTAGAAATTGATTAAGTTCCACTAACATATATTGCATTAACAACTATAAAGGACTGCCTGTCCCTATTTAAGGAGGGAATTTTTAGAGCCAACGTATTATATAACAGTAAAACAATTCTTAGGAGTTCCTCTACTAGTTTCTGTTTATCCCTGGAGCACTTTTTCCCACTGCCGGAGCACATTTTTATAAATTAATTTACTTCCTTTTGGCATGTAGTCTGCTTGCCTTGGGGTGGAATAATTGAGTAGTTGTGGCTGTGGCCATTATACATCAGAACATCACATGATTTTTTGTATAGTTTATAAGGCATTGTTAACATTTAGCCTTATTTATGGTTCAGTGACACTATAGGAAAGTGACCACACTGTCTGGTTATCCCCTTAGCCTGTCAGCAGCATACTCTGTTGCACACAGTCCTGTACAAGGCCCTGTGGGTAGCTATAGAAGTTTCTGTCCTCAAAACCCCCTCATGCAATGGGAGACAGGTAAAGATGATTAGCAGAATTAAGCATAACTGTTTCATACTACATGTCCATGCCCTAAGGACATAATAGTGGAGGGATAGTTAGGAATGTTTTGTGAAGTCCCTTCTCTATTTTGCCACTGTTTCTCATGCTTCCTCTCAGTTGTCACTATCATGATGTGGCCCTTGGCTGTGTATCACCACCTGTGGGATCGAACATATGTGCGGCTGAAGCCAGTTCTGCAACGGCTGGACTTCAGTGTCCGTGGCTACATGATGTCTAAGCAGAGAGAGAGACAATGTAAGTGTCATGGGGATGCTTCCTTCCACTTGGGCAGATTGAGGAAGAGGAGAGGCTTGTGGGTCTGACAGACTAGAATTGGGAGAAGTGGGGAGTGGTAAGTAAAAGTGATGTTCTATTCCAGAGAGACCTATGCAGGCTTGCCAGTTTTTTCTAATTTAGAATCCGAGACACTCCCATTTTAAATAAATCTGAGAAGATCTCCTAAGTGAATAAAAAGGTAGATAGTGAAGACATCTCTAGTGATTACCTGCTATCTATGAAACACTTTGCATGTACCTAAGCACTGTGCTGGCTGCTCTGTGTACATTGTCTTATTTAACCTTTACCACCTTGAGAAGTGAGTGATATAATCCTCTTCCTCTAGTTGAGGAAATTGAAGCTCACAAGTAGTAAATGTCAGAACAGGTCTTTTCAGCTCCTAAGCCTGGCCTCTTCACTCCTGAAAGCTGCCTCCCAAAGGTAGTTAAAAACTGCTACCTCAATAGCCGGGCATTGTGGTGGGTGCCTGTAGTTCCAGCTACTCGGAAGGCTGAGGCAAGAGAATCGCCTAAGCCCATGAGCTGGAGATTGCTGTGAGCTGTGACGCCATGGCACTCTACTGAGGGCAACAAAGTGAGACTCTGTCTCTTAAAAAAAAAAAAAAATTGCTACCTCAGAGTCAGAAGTGTACTAGCTGACATCCATTCAACACCTTGATGATGGTAGTGCAAACTTTTTCCTCTTTTCTGTGGTCTTGTCATTTTGGGTGTTTCATTAAACCCTGGCCTTCAAAGAGCCTTGCACATGGTCACCAAGCTCCAGCTACTCCTGGGGCAGCCATTTGAAAAGTATTACTTCTTAAAAGCCTGATTTAACCAAGGTGGGCCTCTCCTTTTGTCCTCCCAATGTTAATGTCTACTTACTACCTTGACATCAGGTCTGCCTTTTGCTTGACAGTTGTTGACAAACCTCATGGTTGGTTATCTGACCAGAATAGAAACATGTAGGGCTGGTGGAAGGAAGGATATTGGAGGAGAGCGAGCTCTTCTACTCTCTGTTATTGGATCTCCTTGTTACTTAGGCTCAGCAGCCATGGTATTTTTATGTAGGCTTAGGGCCACAGTCACAGGGGCTCTTTCTTTTGTTCTGATTATGCTTTTTAAGTCCAAGGGGAGTCCCCTCACACCCAAGGAAGTAATCAAAGCTTTCTGCTTTTTCCATACAGTGCGCCGCAGAGCTCTACATCCAGAACGTGCCATGGACAACCACAGTGACAGTGAAGAAGAGCTTGCCGCCTTCTGTCCTCAGGTATCTTGAGTGTGGGAACTCTTGAGTGTCTGGTTTTCTCTAGCTTCCTTTTAACTATTTGGCAGCTCATATTTAGGCAGTAACCAGGTTTCAGGGTCATCACTGGCTCTCCAAGCTCTGAACTCCTCTTGCTCCCAAGGGCAGCAACAAGAAGAGAAGCTAGGGTTATACAGGGATTTTTATATCTAGATCTAAATTTAAGCCTGATGCCCAGCATGCCCTCTTCCATGTCTCCTTTTAACTTACCATCCTGGAAGAACTGTGGCACTGGTATGATTATCTTTTAAACAGCTCAGTCCTTTAGGTTGGGTATTGTATATGTCCTCCTGGCCACCTGTAAACAATTATCTCTGGATCAGTTATTTGCTTAAGAGTAATTCCTAAACTGCTTTTCTTCTTGTGCTCAAAAAATCAATGAATAAGAGCATCTGCTTTGGGAGACAGCCTAAAAGGATTTTTACTAAAGTCTCTATCCCTGGTTACACTGATGATCTTTGGATAGCCTTTAAATCCAGCTAATTAGTAAAGCTGTACCTGGGGACTGCACCTGGTTCCTAATGGCATCATTTCAGACTTGTTGGTCTTTTCTTTTCCTAAGCTGGATGATTCTACTGTTGCCAAGGAATTGGCCATCACAGACTCTGAGCACTCGGATGCTGAGGTCTCCTGTACCGACAATGGCACATTCAATCTTTCAAGGGGCCAAACACCTCTAACAGAAGGCTCTGAAGGTGAGAGAAACCTTTGACCTGAGTTGATAATGGTTCTATCTGTTGCCTCTCAGCTGCCCTAGACAGAAGGGATACTGATACCCCCTATTCCATTTTTTGAGCTGTAGGTCAGGTGGCAAAGCAGCCCAAGGGGTGGCTACAGCCAGGATGGCACTGCTGCTCTTCTTGAAGCCCTTAGTTCCTTAGTAACCTCAGGCTCTAGCCTCATGAGGGACATAATAAGAGAAAGAGATGGTGAGTTCTATGCCAGTAGAGATCACAGCCATCTGTAAGGCGGGGGGGGGGGGGCGGGGAGCTAAACCAGCCTCATGGGTTTTCCTGGGTGGGGACAATCTGGCTATATGGGGCATTTTGTAAATCTGGGGCCACAAGAGGGCCAGGTAGTTGCCATATCTTAGGCACCCCTATTCTCCCAGACTTAGATGGTCACAGTGATCCAGAAGAATCCTTTGCCAGAGACCTTCCCGACTTCCCTTCCATTAATGTGGATCCTGCTGGCCTGGATGATGAGGACGACACCAGCATTGGCATGCCCAGTTTGATGTACCGTTCCCCTCCAGGGGCTGAGGACCCCCGGGCTCCCCCTGCCAGTCGGGATGAGGCTGCACTGCCGGAGCTCCTGCTCAGTGCTCTGCCTGTAGGATCCAACCTCACCAGCAACCTTGCCAGCCTGGTCTCCCAGGGTATGATCCAGCTGGCTTTGTCAGGGGCCTCCCAGCCTGGCCCTTCTGGCCCACCTCCTCGGAGAGCAACAAGAGCCATCCTCCGGTCCCCCAGTTCAGACCTGGACACTGATGCTGAAGGGGATGACTTCGAACTTCTGGATCAATCAGAGCTGAATCAGCTGGACCCTGCCAATTCCAGGAACCACTGAAGCAGAGACTCCTTTTGGGGTTCACTGTGGTTTAGCTTTTTTTTCTTCCCATCCCACTTAAGGTGATGGGGCAAGGGAAGAACCCAGCTCCCATCCCCTGAATTATATTTGTATGCTGGTGGCCTGACTGATGCTCAGAGGCCTGCTTATAGAGGATACTCATGCCCCTGCTGCCAGCTGGATACCCATTTCTGAGCTCAGTCACTGAAGTGAGAGTGTGCTCCCCTGAGGGAGGCTTCTCTTCATCATGATGGTACTTAATGGGGAACAAAGTAATCAGGGATGTTGGTTCCCCTTTGAGGAGGTGCTGCTGTTTGCTCTTAGGTATGGGTGCTCAGGGGCCCTCAGTGATAAAGAGCCCATCCCTTCCTCCCTTCATCACCTCCCTGGAGCGCCCTCCCTCCCCCCCCAAATCATGCAGCAGCTAGAAGAGTTACACTGTTAACCATCTTCTTTTGCTAAACTAGGATTTGATTTGTTTTTTTATGTAAACTTGTTCCTTGGTTCTGCAGAACAGGCCTGCACCCTCTCCCCTAGCCCATCCACATTTTTGGAGGCCTGTACTTGAGTGCCCCAAAGTATTGCTTGTGAAATTTAAGAAATGTGAACATAATTGGGGGGATGGGCCTCTTCTATGTCACTTTGGGCCGTGGGGGTCAGCTGGCTAGATCAGTGAGTGCCTCTGTATCTTCAGATTCTGTATCACTGAATCTTCTGGGGCTGCGTGCTTGTCTTTGGTGCTGCTAACCCCGGGCGCCATTTGACCATCAGCCCGAGCAGTGAGCAAAGCAATACCATACCCATTTCTATATTCCTGGTCCTTCCCCTGCTTCTCCTTTGGAGAAGCAATAATTCCATGGGGGATGGCAAAGTAGCACTTTATAAATGGCTCTGTGGCATTCATCCCAGGAGCCACAAGCTCTTCTTGTACCAGCTGTTCTTACTCCCTATTCAGCTACTTTACTGCTTTTATTTTCATCTGCTTCCCAACTTGGCAGAGCCTCCTTTAAGGACGAGCCCAGTTAGCAAGAAGGTGTCTATAATCAGCAGAGACCTCTTTGAGGGGTATCTGTTCAGTGGCCCCTATAAAATCATGTGAGACAAAAATCCAAAAAATGGTAGATGGTTCTAAGCCTGTGCCAGCCTATAACCTCTCCCTGCCCACTCCCCCAATCAGAGCTCAAGCCAAACTCTTCTATTCTCATTCCTTCTGTATTAACCCTTTGCTGATCCTCAGGGACCACTCCCCTAATACCCCCATACTTGGGTGAGGGATGTTGGACAGAGCCTATTTCGTGTGCTGCAGGTGGGGGTGTGCTGACAAGTTTGTCTTGGTTGATGGATAATGTACAGGGGTCAGGGAGTGAAAATAGTTCAACAGTGAGAAGAGATAAGAGCTGGGTTGCCTGTCTCATAATCACTTGTGTGTGATGGTCAGAGTCAGGGGTAATGGCATTCATACTCCCACTTTAGGGTTCATAGACTTTGTACATGTTCTTTCTTCTCAGAGTCCAGATGTCTTAAGAGGTGAGCTCTGATTTGGAAAAACACGTGTGGGAAAGGAGTGGGATTTTGGGTGTTTGCATGAGTGTGTGTAGCTTCAGGCCTTGGGAGTTGGCAAGAGGGAGGAAGGGAAGGAAGAAGAGCAAAACCTTTAGAAGGTTTCTTGTACCTAGGGGATCCTGCTCTGAATCTCCTTAGTCCTCCACTGTGAATTGAGGGTGGGTGGGTGGGTTTTGGGGAATAAATCTTAATTTGAGAACAATCTTGAGGACTGATGTTGAATGGTGTCCTACCCTTGATAGGTCTTCTATTGTTAATCTGAGTTCCGGATTTATTTGAGGTGACAGCCTCAGAAGAGGAAGCCCAGGTGTGAGGGACCCTACGTCTACTTATGTTTTTCCTTTGTGCTGCCCAGAAAAATCACTATAGTCTGAGGCTATTTCCCTTCCCCAGGGCTGTAATTTAGCTTGCAGTTCCATTTCTAAACCTGCAAAGACAAGCACATGTTTGTCAGCCTGAGGAGCTTTTAGATAGCAGAAGATTTTAAAAAATAGCAATGCTTCTCTACTGGATTATTTGAGCTGCAGCAACAGCTGCTCTTCGGCCTTCAGTGACCTCAGAAACTAGAAATACTTATTTCAGGCTCTGTCCCATTGACCACTGTGGTCAAGAATGGAAAGCACCTGCCAGGTGTGGCCCTGAGACTGACTGGGCTAACTTCTACAAGTTTTGTGGCTTAAGAGTAGCCCCCTCCCACCTTTCCTTGGTGTTCAACCCACAGCAGTGTCGCGCGCCCCCTGGGTGCAAAGCTCGGTAGTGGACAAACAATGGGGGTGTAAACGCTCTGCGAGGCGCTAATGCTTCCTAATTTTTTCACAACCATCCTCCTACAAGTAGCTACTGCATCTACTTTACAAGCGATAAAACAAGCTGACGAAAGGGCTGGACCGTGGGATCAAGATACGTCCCTGAGGGTAACTAGCACTGTGACCTTGAACTGGTTGCTTGCCGAGCGCGGAAGTTGATCCCTGAAGTGCTTCCCCGTTCCAACAATGGGCCTATCTCAGGGTTACGAGTGTTCAGCCACGGCTGGAGATGGGTCTCGAAACTTGAAGGCGTTCTTTACCGCAACCTAAGTTGCCAGGGGAAGGCAGGGAGAGGTCCAAGCTTGGTCCCAAGCCTCAGCGCGCCGGACGGAAGTGAGCTACGGCGTCCGGGAAGGGTCTCTTCCTCCCCAGGCGGGCTTCCCATTTGAGCCAATCACCGCTTCAGCCCGCCCCCATCACCGGAAGGAGGTTACCGGAGCAACCCTTAACGACCGGCCCAGTTTGGCGGCGGGGAAAGGCCATGAGTAAAGGGCGAGCAGAAGCTGCGGCAGGAGGTAATGTTGGCGTGTGCGCGGGGTGGGAGACCAGGAGGGGAGTGGGCGAGGAGGTCGGCTGAGTGGCTTTTCCCCTGCCTCGTCTCTCCGCAGCCGCCGGGATCCTCCTGAGGTACCTACAGGAACAGAACAGGCCCTACAGCGCCCAGGACGTGTTTGGAAACCTGCAGAGGGAACACGGACTGGGCAAGGCGGTGAGGACCTCCTCACAGGGACCCCCCCTCCCGTGGGGCCCCTCGAATCAGGCTGGGGTCCTGTCCTCTAGAACCTGGGGCTTTTTCCCCATCACTGGCTGAAATTCCCCCTGCTCGAGCCCCAAAACTCCTCTGATGGCTCCGTCCCCTCCCCTCTGCCAGGCGGTGGTGAAGGCGCTGGAGCAGCTGGCCCAACAAGGCAAGATCAAAGAGAAGACCTATGGCAAGCAGAAGATCTATTTTGCGGATCAGGTGAGGAGAATCCTGCGCAGATTTATCACCCGTGTGAGAGCCCGACATTGGGCACATCAACTCTTTGTGTCGTGTTTTGGGGAGAGTAGAGGCACAACTCACCTGTCTTACGCGCATAAAAGAACCTCAGACATCCTTAAATCAAGGTGTGTATCTCCCCTTCAGTGATCCAAACTTCGTGAGGTTTTCAGAGTTGCAATATGACAGAAGATCCTGTATTGCTACCAAGGTCTGTTTCCGCTTGGAAGCTTATTCCCCATCTTCTAGGTTAGCACCACCCTCTGTCTCCACTTCCCTCCTTAAACACATCAAATTTGTGTTCTTTAGCCCAGACCTCCACCTAGAGCCTCTCAGATGCCACGGAGCATTTGTAAAGTGTGAC
This sequence comes from Perodicticus potto, assembly GCA_963574655.1. NCBI lineage: Eukaryota > Metazoa > Chordata > Mammalia > Primates > Lorisidae > Perodicticus > Perodicticus potto. The sequence goes on along the minus strand of CAUYRH010102119.1, from coordinate 1,713 downwards.
TTTTCCATCCCTGTGGAATTACTGCTTCTCCTTGGAGAAGCAGGGGGAAGACCAGGAATATAGAAATGAGTAACGAGAGAGAATGCCTCATCTTTCCCCCAATCTGGCTCGTCTCCAGCATTCTTCTCCTTTAAATGGAATCACTCTTCACCCAAACTAGAGACTTGAGTATAATTCTTGACCTCTCTTACCCCACATGTCCTCAGTCATCAAGTTCAGCTGATTTTTCCTTTCTCAAGTTCATTCTCTCCACCTGCTATCACTGCTCTACTTCAGACCCTCTTCATCTACTGAAGTATCCTAACAGATCTCACCTCCTCAAGCATATCTTAAACATTGTAGCCAGTATGACCTATCTGAACACAGATCTCGACAGCTCCCCAGTGGTCAATAGAACAGAAAAAAGGCACTTGGAAACTTAACCCCAGCCAGCCTCTGCCTCTGGCTTCACCTGTCCTTGTTTTTTTTTTTTTTTAATAGAGACAGAGTCTCACTTTGTCGCCCTGAGTAGAATGCTGTGGCATCACAGCTCACAGCAACCTCCAACTCCTGGGCTTAGGCAATTCTCTTGCCTCAGCCCCCTGAGTAGCTGGGACTACAGGCGCCCACCACAACGCCTGGCTATTTTGTTGTTGTTGCAGTTCGGCCTGGGCTGGGTTCGAACCTGCCATCCTCAGTATATGGAGCGCCCGACTCACTGAGCCAGAGGCACCACCCTCTCCTGTCCTTGTTATTTTTCCATCCATCAGTACCAGACAATTCAGATGTGTTTTACTCCTCTGTCCTTTGCTCATTGTCTTCCCTCTGCCCTAGGGTATTTTAGGCCCTTCTGCTCTTTGCCTGGCTTACTCTTCCTTATTCTCTAGGATTTTTCTCAGGCATCACCTTCTCCAGAAACCTTCCCTAAATGCCTTGAGCTAACTGCCTCTTTTTCAGTTTTTTTTTTTTTAAGACAATGTCACTGTGTTGCCCTTGGTAGAGTGCTGTGGCATCACAGCTCACAGCAACCTCCAGCTCTTGGGCTTAAGCGATTCTCTTGCCTCAGCCTCCTCTCTTCTTCAGCTCTTAACCTCTTTTGACACATACTGTATTATAATTACCTTTTTTTAGTAGAGACAGGGTCTTGCTCTTGCTCAGGCTGGTCTCAAACTCCTGAGGTCAGGCAATCTACCCACCTTGGCCTCCCAAAGTGCTTAGATAATAGGCATGAGACACTGCTCCTCACTATGATTGTCTTTTTGTCTTCCTCACCTAACTGAAGTTCCCCTAGGCCAGACCCTATTTCTCAATTCATTTTTATCTAACATCCAGTAGACATTAAATACTCATTTAACTGGACAAAACCACCTGCAAGGCTGTTTTCCTAACAGTCTTCATTATGTTACTCTATTGAAAATCCTCTAACAGAGAGGTTGATAAACTTTTTCTGCTTGGTTATACAGTTTTTTTGTTTGTTTTTTTTTTTGTAGAAACAGAGTCTCACTTTATCGCCCTCAGTAGAGTGCCGTGGCGTCACACAGCTCACAGCAACCTCCAACTCCTGGGCTTAGGCGATTCTCTTGCCTCAGCCTGTCGAGTAGCTGGGACTACAGGCACCCGCCACAACGCCTGGCAATTTTTGTGTTTTGCAGTTCGGCCGAGGCCGGGTTTGAACCCGCCACCTTCGGTATATGGGGCCGGTGCCCTACTCGATGAGCCACAGACGCCACCCAG
>CAUYRH010102117.1:0-40739 GCA_963574655.1 Perodicticus potto | reverse complement strand
TATAAATGTCTTCATATAGTGATTAAAAGGCCATGAAGGCTATGTTAAATAGTTCAATGAAAATATTTCAGATTGTATATGAAGTCTGCACATTGTGCCCCATGATTGCACCAATGTACACAATTATGATTTAATAAAAATGAAAAAAAAAGAAGGAGTGTTTAAGGAAGCTGAAGAATAATAGAAAAAGAATACAATAGTTAATACTAAATATATATTAATTCGGTTTTTAAAAAGGTATTCCTAATAAAGATAAATAGAAGTATAGATCAGTCTTTGCGTTTTGGAGTTAGCAGTAAAATGGATTATGCCTTGTTTAGAATGGTGACAATAGATACTGTTCAATTCAAATGTCAAGTGTTAAAAGTTGAGATTGATCTTTATAAGACTAGAAATAGGATATAACAACAGAGTAAAGACATGTAACATGTTTTCTATTATGGGCACTATGAATGCTTTATATATATTAACTCATTTAATCCTTACACTTCTATATATCCCCACCTTCCAAATGAGGAAAGTGTCACCCCGGGAATTAAAAACTTGGATAAAGTCACAAAGGCATTAGTGTCAGAGTCTAAACAGATTGGCTCTGGAGTATGTACTCTTAACCACCACACTACTGTTGCTTCTTGTAAAAAATAAGGTGGAGATATATCTTATTCTGTTTTCTGCTACTATAAGAAAATACCACAAACTGAATAATTTATTTTGAAAAAAGTAGTTTATTTGATTCACAATTCTGGAGACAGGGAATTTCAGAGCATGGCACCAGACAGAGAAAATTAGGCCAAACTCAACCTTTATCTGGAAACCACTACTGTAATAATCTAATTAATCCATTTGTTAGGGTAGAGCTCTCATGACCTAATCACTTCTTTGAAGTCCAAACTTCTAATACTGTTGCATTGGGGATTAAGTTTCCAACACATGAACTTTTAGAGATATTCAGCAAGAAAGGGCGCAAACATTATAAATGAGTTAAATGTCACTGCCGCTTTGTTTTTAATGTTAATACTCAGTCTTAAATTGTATACTAATTTTCTACTGATTTTTAAAAAGCTTATTTGCTTTGTAGAATGTATAACTTTATTATAACTTCTTAAGAAAGAAGCCTAAGTGTGTTTGGTTCCATTCACAGAATAATCTCCATGGGGTTAAAAACAGGCACCTGGGCACCTATTTCATTCATTTGCTGATTATGATAAATGTGATAAATTTGCTGATTATGAGATAACTTTCTATTTCTAACTTCCCCATAGGTCCTGTATAAATTTGCCTCTATCTTTTAATCTACATCCATATCATCATCAGTTATTATTTATTGAACATCTAGTATTTCCCAAGGCTATGTGAAGTATATTAATTTACCTAAGAATGTGACAGTTAAGAGTGTTGCTCTAGATCCATGTTGGCTGTGTTTAAACCCTAGTAGTTTGAGCAAATGAGATTTATGTATATCAATTCCTTTTGCCCTGAAAACTGATGATAATCATAGTACCTGTTTTGTAGGGTTTTTTTGTTGAGGAAATGAGTTGATGTGTACAACTTTCATCATCTTATTTCTAAGCTCCTATGTATTTAGTAGGGAATACAAAATAAATGTTTAGCTCAATGGTGAATATACTATTATAAGAATGATCATCTTATTCTGTGTTCATGTCTTTGGTTTATAAGTAGATATTTCTTTTATAAGCTTTTTAAAATTAAATCATAGCTGTGTACATTAATGCAATTATGGGGTACAATGTGCACGTAGTCTGTTTTCGCATAATATCTATTTATCTTTAATTCTAATCATGAGAACTACATGGAGGAAATTTATGATCTCCCTCACACAAATGCTTATACCTACTCATCTTGTCTCTTAATATTTTTCTGAATTCATATCCTCAATCATTTAACCATACTTCACATGAGATACTTTCAGAACTTGTATTGTCCTAGCCTTCAACATGTTTCTATAGATAACTCTAGTTTGTCCCTTAAAGTAGTCACTGAGTCTGTATGGTTCCAAGTATGATGGCAGGGATGTAAACCCACACTATGTTGCAATTCAAGTTTTATTTGTTCTTTAAGCAAACAACGTATATTGAGTTTCTAGTCAATTAAAATCCTTAGGTCATCTTTACATGAATTGCTTTCAGCTAACTTTCCTTCTATATGTGCACTGGCAGTCTATTCGGGAGTCTTAAATAAGGGATTTCTATTTATTCCTAATAAATTCCATCTCAATATCAGCCCAGGGACCTGTTCAGAATTTTTATAAAATCTGCCATCTGGATTAGCCTAGTTTGTATTTTTCTAGTATTTATTTACACCATTCTTTGTTCAAGAAAGGATTTGTGTTGTTCTTAATCAGCCTAGCTATCTTTCTATTCCCTCAACAATGATATTTTTGATAATCATTGTTGGGTTTTCATCTATGATAACTTATTGAGGAGATGAGAATGATTTCGTAGGCAAGCTGACGTTCATCTATTAATAAGTGATTTTTTAAAAATATAACTAATAGCAAATTTACTTTACAACCTTACATTTCTCCATTTTAGAGAAAAATCACTGGAGTTCTAACCTTGAGGTAGTTTGTTATCCTTGTGTATTAACAGTTTTTATTACCACATACATATGTGCAGTTTTCTGGATTTATGAAAACTCTTGAACCTCTTCAATTCTTTAAGACATAGTGATCCTATGGGTGGTCTCTTCATTTTGTTGCTTGTTTCCTTTGTTGGGCAGAAGCTTTCTAGCTTGATATGATCCTGTTTGCTCTACTTTGCTTTGATTGCCACTGCTGTGGGGTTATTACTCAAGAAGTCCTTGCCTAAACCAATTTCCTGAGGAGATTCCCCAATATTTCCTTTAAGTAGTTTGTCTTAGATTTAAATCTTTAATCCATTTTGAATTTTCTATATGGTGACAGACTGTAAAGGTCTAGTTTTATTCTTCAGTTTGCCCAGCACCTTTTATTGAAAAGACTGTCTTTTCTCCACTATATATTTTCAGAACTTTCATCAAAAAAAGTCCAGATCTTTTTGGTTCCATGTAAATTTTAGGATTACTTATTCTATATTTGTGAAGAATGTCACTGATATTTTGATGAGGATTACATTGACTTTATAGATGCTTTGGGTAGTAGGACGCTGTAATACTGATTTTTCAAAGCCATGACCATGGAATGTATTTCCTTTTTTGTTATTTATTCTCTTCACGTTATTTGGTGTTTTATAGTTTTCTTTATAGCAATCTTTCACTTGTTTGGTTAAGTTTATTCCTACCTGTTTTATTTGTACCTTTTGTAAGTGGGATTACTTGATTTCATTTTCATATTATTTACTGTTGGCATATAGAAATGTGACAGATTTTTGTATGTTGATTTTGAATTCTTCACTGTTATTGAATTTATTATTCAGTTCTAATTTTTTGGGTGGGGTCTTTAGGTGTCTCTAGATCAGTGGTTCTCAACCTTCCTAATGCCGTGAGCCTTTAATACAGTTCCTGTGAGTCGTGACCCACAGATTGAGAACTGCTGCTCTAGATATAAGATCATATCATTTGCAAACAAGGATAATTTCACTTTCCTTTACAATTTGAGTGTCCTTAATCTGTCTCTAGTCTGATTGCTTTAGCTAGAACTTCTAGTACTGTGGAAGAAAATATTTGCAAACTATCCATCTGACAAGAACTTAATTAAAATACATATGGAATTCCAACTATTCAATTAAAAATATCAAATAATCTGATTAAAAATGAACAAAGGATCTGAATAGACATTTATCAAAAGAAGACAAACAGATGGCCAACAGGTGTATGAAAAAATACTCAATATTATTAGTCATCAGAGAAGTGCAAATCAAAACTAAAATGATATATCACATCACCCAGTTAAAATGGCTGTTACAAAAAGGCAATAACAAAAACTGACAAGGATATAGAGAGGGGCAAACCCTCCTGCACTGTTAGTGAGAATGTAAATTAGTTCAACCACTGTGGATAACAGCTTGGAGATTCCTTTAAAAGCTAAAAATGGAACTATCATATGATTTACCAATCCCACTGCTGGGTATATATCTAAAGGAGGGGGAATTCAGTGTATCAAAAAGATAGCTCTGTTCCTATGTTTATTACAGCACTATTCACAAAAGCCAAGGTTTGGAATCAAACTGTCTATCAGCAGATGAATGGATAAAGAAATTGTGGTATATATACATAGTGGAATATTATATAGCCACCAGAAACCCCCCAAATCCTGCCATTTGCAATATGGATAGAATTGGAGACATTATATTAAGCAAAATAAGCCAAGCATAGATAGACAAATCTCACATGTTCTCAGTCACATGTAGGAGGTAAATACTAAAAATAATTGATCTCATAGAAACGGAGTAGAATGATGATCACCAGAGGCTGGGAAGGATAGTAACAAGGGAAGGATAAAGAGGGGATGTATGCAAACATCTAGTTAAAACAGAATGAACATTGTTTCATAGCAGAACAAAGTAACTATAATCAACAGTAAGTTAGGATAGACTTCAAAATAACCAAGAGTAGATTTGAATGTTCCCAACACAAAGAAATGATAAATGCCTGTGGTGATATTTATCCCAATTACCCTTGTTTGATTAACTCCTATTGTACACCTTATCAAATTTTTAAAAATAAAGTTAAACAGCCTGAAAAAAATTAAAAATAAAACATAGTGATCCTAGATGTTTGTATGTGTTATTTCTATTTTGTGGTTTGATTAATTTAGCTTAAATAACAGATGAATAGTTTTAACTTTACTTTGTATTTTCTAACTTCCACCATTACATTTATTTTGAAAATACCTTTTTGAAATAAATATTTTAATTTTTAGTGAATTGTAGTCATTTTTAGTGAATTGTAGTCATTTTTATTATATGTGTAAGTATAAAATACTCTATGGAAATAAAATCTGCATATATTTTTGGGCCACAATTTGGTAATGAAATAAGAAGTTCCTCAAATTATGCTTTTTTTAATGGCATAGGTTTCTTTGAGGTTAATTAGTTCAAATCTCAAGGCACAATCCTAAGAGTCTAATAGAAGCAGAATAAGCTCACACTATGAAATAAAATTTAGGTAAGTAAGCATGTAGGTCCAAAGAGGTTTTTATCTGGGGCACCCAATTCAGTACTAGTAATTCCCACATTTAGCTATCATTTTTCAAATGTCTTTTAAATTCAAGAGAAAACAGTCATGTGTCAATGAGTAAAAATTACTGATCCTGTTACCTTTTCAGCAGATTTTTTTTCATTGTTCAACTCATAGCTGCAGTCTTCCTGTTTGTGAGGGAAATTTATTTCTTATCCTGTGTTAAACTTTGTATGTTATATGAGATTTCAAAGAATGATTATTCATCTTGAAATATACAGAAGTTCCACAAGAATACTTTAAAACACTTAGCTTAGGTATTCACTAGAGGATGAAAATTGATAAAATACTGTAAAAGCTGACCCTGTGATCATTTTAAGGATAGCGCCCATAATCAAGATCCACTGAGTAGTACCATCAACTTTAGAACCTATCCACTAATTTATTCAGCAAAGATGCACACATACAAGAGTATATGTGGGACACTTCCTTTATACATCTGCGCATTCTGTTGGGGAAGAAAGAAAAATAGGCAAATAAAAAGTATAAGAACTATAAAGGAAACAAGTGACAGAATCACACAGGGAATGGATAAAACAGCCAGTGAAATTATCTATGGGAAGTTGATAGTTAAAACTAAGATTTTAAGGATAAAGTGCAAAGCTAGCCAAGTGTAGGAAAGGGTGTGTCAGTGAAGGTTTATTTTGTGATAAATAAAATTTAGTTACTTAAAAACCAGAAAATCTTTATCCACGTAAACTTTGGGTTGGCAGTTCAGGCTGGGTTCAGTGATGCCATGCCTCTGTACCACATGATGTCATCTGGCTCACTTGCGTATTTGTAGTCAGCTAACAATTACTGGCTAACACATGGTGGGGGTTGGCTGCAGTTGCAATGGAGGTAATTGGCCCATGTGTCACTTATCCTCCCGCAGGCCAGTCTAGCCTTATTTACATGATAATGAACTCAGAACCAAGAACAGCAAGGGAGGGCCATTTCCAATGCATACCCACTTTTAAAATCTGTATCATGTTTGTTAATGACCCATTGGCCAAAGCAAGTCATTTTGGCAGAGCCAAAATTCAAAGGATGAAAAAAATACTCCCAAAAAAAAAAAAAAATCTCTTCATCTTAATGGAATATATGGGGATGCCCATTAAAAGATAGGGAGAATTTTAGTATTTTGTAATCCACCCACATGGAGTAAGAGCTTTTTAGGAGGAGAAAAACATCATGTCTCGGCTCGGCGCCTGTGGCTCAACGAGCTAAGGCGCCAGCCATGTACACCTGAGCTGGCGGGTTCGAATCCAGCCCGGGCCCACCAAACAACAATGACGGCTGCAACTAAAAAAAAATGGCCGGGCGTTGTGGTGGGCGCCTGTAGTCCCAGCTACTTGGGAGGCGGAGGCAAGAGACTCACTTGGGCCCAGCAATTGGAGGTTGCTGTGAGCTGTGATGCCACAGCGCTCTACCCAGGGTGACAGCTTGAGGCTCTGTCTCAAAAAAAAAAAAAAACATCATGTCTCAAGATCCTAAGGCAAGAAAATATTTGTTGTGTTTGTTGAGCCAGAAGATGACCAGTGAATACAGAGTAGATCAGTATGGGGGATAATAAGGTAGGGTGCATCATAGAGAGTCCTGCAGATTATTGTAAGGAGTCTGACCTTTTCAAGTGTAAAAAGAAACCGTTAACCAGATGAGAAAGAAGAGGTACTGGTCTACATGGGAAATGCAGAGTGAGGAAGATAAGTCAGGAAAGAGTCTTGGATTTGGCTTATACAGAGGTTAGTTTAGCATAGCATGAAGCCAGGTTAAAGTGAGTTGAAGAGTAGATAGAGGCAAGAAAGCAGAAACCTCATATGGTCAAGTCTCTTGTGAAGTTTTGCTGTGAAAGGGAATAGAAGAATGTAACATGAAGTGGTGAGATTGTTTTTACTTGCTTATTAATTTGATTTGGATAAGAGTATGTGTGTCACATATACTATGAATGGTCCAGTTGAGAAAAAGGAGAGTAAGTAAAAGTGGAGAGAAAATATTGGCTCTAATAGAAGTCAACTTATACCAAGATAATTTTTAAAAAATCAATAAATGAAATAAACATGGTTTATATATTTTAAAACTATAGTGTAAAGACTTCTAACTCTTCCTAAGTTTATCTGTAGGTTCAATGAAGTTCCAATAAAAATTTTAACTTTTTAAAAAGATCATACCAAGGTCATTCTAAACATATAGTCATGGAAAAGGCCAAAAAGAAGCAAGACACTGCTGAAGAATAATAATAAGATGATGGGAATTCTTGATATTGAGGCTTATCATAAAGCTACAAGAGACTTAAAAAAAAACTATAAGAATCTGTGATTATATCATATGAATAGATGGTAAACTAATGGAACAGAATAAAAATCCCCAAAGCAGACCCATGCAAATATGGCAACTTATTAATGACAAACTGGTACTTTAAAGCAATACAGGAAAGGAAAATCTTTGTAATAAATAAACTAGGCCAATTATTAATAATAACTGTAGAAAATAAAAATTAAATTTATCCATATGGTATACCATACATGAAAGTCAATTTCAGGGGTATTATAGGATCACAAAATATTATGAAATGCAAAATAATGCTATCTTAATGACCTTAGGAAGGGTAATAATTTTTAAATAACACATAAAAAATGGTAACCATAAAGGAAATATTGTGGTTATATATACTGCATTAAAAACTTCATTTTATCAAAGCACACCGTAAAAAAGTGAAGAAAACAGGAGAAAAGGAAAAAATATTCGCAACACATTTAATAATAAGTAGATCAAGTAAAAATGCCTACATGTCTATAAGAAAAAAAATCATACAACTCAATTAAAAATAAATAGGCTAAAGACTCAAATATGTCCTCCACAAAAGAGAAATTCCCAGCAGGTGGCAGAAAGAAGATAGCAGAGGGGAAGCAAAGCCATCTGGAAAAGTCAAATAATAGTTTATTCAGTAGGAGTAGAAAGCTGTCCTACTCTCTTTGTGCTATGGTAACAAAAATACCAGAGACTAGGTAAGTTAGAGGAACTTAAGGAACTTAGTTTCCTTAAGAAACTTAAATTTCTTAACTGTAAGAAATTTATTTCTTACAGTTCTGGAAACTGGGAAGTCCAAGTTAAGGTCACAGGAGGTTTAAGGTGCGGTGAGGGCCCAATCTCTTCTTCAAAGATATGTCCTTACATGGTGAAAGAACAAAAAAGATCAAGGCTGTTCCTTTTAGCCCTTATGCAAGGTTGCTTATGTGAATATAACACACTGCCCTCATGACTTAATCCCTCCTAAATATCTGATCTCTTAATACTGTTTGGTTGAGGTTTAAATGTTAACGTGAATTTTGGAGGGAACACAAACATTCAAACCATAGCAAAAGGTTTTCTGTGTTCTCAAACTTCTGTTGTCTCATTTACATAACTTTTACATTTCTTATGAATATTTTTAAACCTAAGACTCCTTCAAATATTAATCACTGATCTCCATTTTTATAAACATCAAAGTGAGGAGAAAAGAAATACACCCTGTAGATTCCCATTACGTCTTACTGGACTGAATCCAGGCCTGGTTTGGGAAAAAATGTTTAACGATTTAGCATAAACTACAGAGTCTGCGGAGAAGGAGGTGAAGGCATGAGTGAGGGAAGAGGAGCACCACTGTGGGTAACATTTATTGAATACCTACTATATGCTAGATATCATACTAAACCTTGAAAGTGGATTCTCTCATTCTATCCTCACAACTATTTCAAAAATGATGAAATTGTGAGGTTGATGAGGAATAGGAATGCTGCTAACAGACTGTGTCCTATTAACCTCTGAGTCCTAACGATAGTACAAAGTTCTCACCAATAGGTTTCTGGAAACTCTGACTTTAACCAAAATGACATATAATGAAACCAATTTTACCATGGGCTAATTAACAAGAGTTAAGTTCCTACGGCTTATTTCTAGCCACAAAAATATCACCAAACTTGTAAATAACTCTTCTACTATTAAACATTAAAATATATGTGAGCGGCTCAGCGCCTGTGGCTCAACGGGCTAAGGCGCCAGCCATGTACAACTGAGCTGGTGGGTTTGAATCCAGCCCGGGCCCACCAAACAACAATGACGGCTGCAACCAAAAAATGGCCGGGCGTTGTGGCGGGCACCTGTAGTCCCAGCCACTTGGGAGGCAGAGTCAGGAGACTCACTTGAGCCCAGGAATTGGAGGTTGCTGTGAACTGTGATGCCACAGCACTCTATCCAGGGTGACAGCTTGAGGCTCTGTCTCAAAAAAAAAAAAAAAAAAAGAAAGAAAAATATGTGAGCTATATATACATGTTTAAAAGATGAATAAAAACAAGGAAGACATTACCCACCCAGTTATTCCAGATCAAGGGGGTGAGTAGCTGGAGACTCTCCCTACAGGTCAGGGCACAAGACAGAACCAGCTCTGGATAGGACATCATCCCATCGCAGGCTGCACTCTCACCCATGCCCACTGTGACTGGGATCGCGGAGACATGCCAATTTATCTAGCAGGTATATCTTTGGGATGTGGGAGGCAACCATAGGACCCAAAGAAAACCCCTATAGAGGGGCGGCACCTGTGGCTCATTGAATAGGGCACTGGCCCCATATACCAAAGGTGGTGGGTTCAAGCCCGGCCTCGGCCGAACTGCAAAACAGAAAAATAGCCGGGCGTTGTGGCAGGCACCTGTAGTCCCAGCTACTTAGGAGGCTGAGACAAGAGAATTGCCTAAGCCCAGGAGTTGGGGTTGCTGTGAGCTGTGTGACACCTTAATACTCTACTGAGGGCGATAAAGTGAGACCTGTCTCTACAACAAAAAAAAAAAAAAAAGAAGAAAGAAAGAAAGAAAGAAAACCCCTATAGACATAGGACGAGAAAATTCCACACACTAGGAAGTGATCTTTTTCCTCATCAACATTATAATTAAATGACATTAAACAAAACAATTTTATCAGAGGACCTGATGCACCGTCTTCCTAACTCTTAGATTTAGGAGGGTGGAGAAACTCATCATATTTCCCAGCTGCCTGGCTCATCCCATAGTTACCCCAAGTTTCTTTGCCATGTCTACCTCCTACTCTAGGCTTTGGAACTGTCTTGGCTTTGAGGTCCTAGAAGCTGCAAAGTACAACATAGGCAATGTTTCATGCACAGTGTGAAGTTGAAGTATGGCAACCTCTTGCTTTTACTTTTCATCATGTGTGGACACCCATATTAAGGTCTAGAACTTTGTGACAATCAGCATATTTGCTGTAGTAAAGGTAGGATAGAAGGAGAATCTATATTCCTGGAACTAGTACATCTAACACTCACTTAACTAGGGCTAATGAAGGAGAGACACAGGTATACTTAATGTGCTTTGGTGTATTGTAGCATTTAGCATTATGTAAAAGTACTAAAAAGAATAATTAGACTTTGGGTTTTTCATGTATATTTTTAGTTTCTTCCCTTTCAAAGGTAGCATTTCTGTCACTTTGAATATGTCACAGAAAAATATATATGCTTCTCATAAATATTTTTCATTTTAACAAAATATAAAGTCAATCTCAAGGAAACCAATCTGGTACTGAACTAATAAAAGTTGTTTTTGTGTTTTGCAGACTTTGAATAATATGAGCACAGATGATGACAATGAATATGCAGAAGAAAAGGACAGCTACATCTGTGCGGTGTGTTTGGATGTTTACTTCAACCCTTACATGTGCTACCCTTGCCACCACATCTTCTGTGAGCCCTGCTTACGAACTCTGGCCAAAGACAATCCTGCAAGCACTCCTTGCCCACTGTGTCGGACAATTATCTCTAGAGTCTTTTTCCAGACAGGTAACTGTTCTCTCTCACTAACACGATTGTCTGATTATTCTGACTGCTTCTTTGTTCTAGTTCTAAGGTCCTTATAATTTACAAACTATGTAAAAATTATTAAAAATATATACAGCAGAGTTTGTTAGACTCCACTTTTAAATTTGATTAGATTCCACTCTTAAACAGTGGTTTTCCACCTCAAAACTATATTAAAAATCATGCAATCACAGATAAGAATAAGGCCTCATCTCTAATCTCCTATATTCAGATCCTTTCTAAAGCATAATAACTAATTGTTATTCCATCTTTATTTGAACATTACCAGTATCAAGGAAATCCCATCTGAGGTGTTATTTATTCAGCATTTCTGCCTTCCACTACTACTCATTCTTTGGCCCTTGTTATTTCCCCTGCAGTCACAGAGAATAGATCTGTAAATATCTGAGGACAGTTATTATGTCTTTCTCCAAAACTCCAAATCTTAAACTTAATGTTTTTGAGGTCTTCCTTCTTGAGCCAGAAAAAAGTAAAATTGAAGCAAGGATTTGTTGGCCTAATTGTCAAATATAGGTGAAATATTTAAAATAGTAATGAGAGAGATAAAAAACTAATGAATGTGGAACATAGAGAACCAAGGATAAAATGTAGAATGACAGGATGCGGCACTACTGTGTGCTAAATGTTAGGGGGGAATTTTTTACCTTCACATTCTCATCTTAGCCATAGAGAAGCCAAATGAGGATCAAATTGTGTACTTCATTAGCAGTAAAACTGAAGAGGGTACACAACACTTTTTCCTTCCCTGAAAAACCATCGGCAGAGAAGAATCAGATTATTAAAGCAAGCTTGGAGTGCTCACCAAACTTTGCAAGTTTGAAGACTTGCAAACGTGCCTTACAGACTCAAGTCAGATGATGAAGAGAAAGTAAAAATATGCCTCCCTGCTCTGCCTACTGCATGTAAACCGCTGCACAAATTCCCTGCATTGAGCTTACACAGATCTAGAGACAAAAGGACATGCCAAACACAGCTGTGATTCTACTCAGTAGCTTCATTCCTATGTATTTTTGGTGTTGCTATTGTGCGATTTTTTTCCCTTTTCTCATTATTGTTCCTTATTGTATGGTTGAGACTATGGGAAACTTAGCTTCCAGTCTTAGACTCTTCTGTTACCAGTCACCTTACTGAACCCTAAGAGTTATTTATTAATTAATTATTGCCTTAATTATTTTGTGTATCTATTCCTACTGTATACAAGCCAGGGGAGATAGTTATTGCCAAAGGTTAATGTGGTACAGCTATCTTTTTTAAAGGAAGATATTTGTATAGTTGTATTACAGTATATTCATTGTATTCACTTGTAATACAATGAATAAAAGTTACTTGTAATGTAAGTCTATAATATTATAGTAGTTCAATGAATTCCTCCCAGATATATTCCATAGAGAGTGTTCCCTAGAAAATTAGAACGTTCACTAGTTTCTTGTGTAAATTACTTACCACAGTTGGTTGTTGAGAAGCTAAAGTGGTATACGATATGTACAAAAAAGGGTAGAGGCATTAATATCTATTTTTTTTTATGGAAGTCATTATGTACTGTTGACTCTTGATAGAAAACATAAATTTGTAATGTTCTCTTTTGTTTGCTAATTATTATCCATAATGTCATTCTTTCTTACTAACATAACCCTGAGTAATCAACTCTCTCAACATAGACCTGGTAGCTCTTGTAGCACATACCATCTCTGCTCCTCAATAATCTATTCCCTTTGCCAGTGATTAGTTTGAAAATGGGCATGTGATCCAGTTCTGGCCAATGAGATGAGAAGAAACTATATTTAAGACATGAAATGAAGAGGGCAAGAGATATGAATAGAACCTTCTCTGATGAAAACAGATGAATGGCTAACAAACATTTGAAAAAATGCTCATCTTCCCAGATTTAAATGCAATCCAAACCACCTTGAGATATCACCTATACCCAGTGAGAATAGCCCACATCATAAAGTCTCGAAGTTCAAGATGCTGGCATGGATGTGGAGCAAAAGGAACACTTTTATACTGCTGGTAGGACTGCAAAGTAATACAACATTTTTGGAAGGAAGTATGAAGAATCCTGAAAGAACTCAAATTTGACCTCTCATTTGATCCTACAATCCCATTACTAGCCACCAGAAGAAAAAAAAAATCATTTTATCATAAGGACATTTGCACTAGATTGTTTATTATAGCTCAGTTTATAGTTATCTAAATGTGGAAACAATCTAAATGCCCCCCCAACCCAGGAAAGTATTAATAAGCTGTGGTACATGTACATCACGGAATACTATTCAGCCACTAAAAAAGATGGAGACTTTACATCTTTTGTATTAACCTGGATTGAGTTGAACACATTCTTAGTAAAGCATCACAAGAATGGAGAAGCAAGAATCCAATATACTCAATTCTAATGGGAAGGCAGTAGATGATCTAATACAAGGTGAGGAGTAGGGGAATGAGGGAGTGGGTAGAGGAGATGTGAGAGGGGGACATGGGGGTTATGGTGTATGGCACACCTGTTCGGGGCAGGACACAATTACAAGAGGGACTTTACCTAACAAATACAATCAGTGTAACTGGATTATTTGTACCCTCAATGAATCCTCCCCCACCCCACCCCCCAAAAAAAGACATGAAATGGAAAACCCATTCTTTCTGACTTTGGACAGGAATGAGAAAGAGTGTAACAGGGTTCGTTACTGGCAGCCATCTCGTAAGCAAGTGGGAACCAGCCTTAATATGAAGCCTTTATTTTGGATGACTGCACTACATTGCTGAATCACCAGTTCAGCCAAGTTTAAAATTCAGCTTACCTTTGGATTTTCTGTTATGTGAAATATTAAATTCACTGATTAACTAAGTTAATTTGAATTAATTTTCAACCAAGAGAAAATAAATGATGAAAGCATATAATAAAGATAATCATTGGGGAAAACATAAAAATTATATCATTCACTAAAATTTAAAGAGGCAAGAAGAAAGGAAGATAAGGTAAAAAAAAATTAAATCCTCTTAGAAGGAAGTCAGTAATTCAATTTTATAAATCAAGAAATAGTAAAGATGATTTCTAGAATGATAATATGAGATGTTCAGTGGACCCTTCTCCCAGCAAGACAACCATTTAATTGATGAAAATGATTTTTTTTTAAATCAAAGTCTCTATTAAATTAGCCTAAGGACATAGAGCAAATGAAAAATCATTTATTCAAAAATATCTGTTGTTACTAAAATCTAACACTGTTGTCAGTAAGAACAGCAAGAGCTTGTAGGATTTGATACAGGACTGCTTCTAAACCCCCATCGCCAGCTCAACATTATACAAGTTCTACATTTGGTGAATACATCTAGGAATATGGGGCTCCCTCCATCCATTTCTCTCACCCCCAGTCTAAGGCTACAGTTTCATCCCAGGTGAAGTAGACTACTGATATCTCATCTTCTAGCTCTGTGATACAGAAGCTCTATTTCAGACAGTCACAGGCAAGAAGGCTGGAGCTCCCATGCGCACCTATACCCTACTGGCAGGGAAGAAGTTCTGCTCTAGTCACAGTAGTCCAAGTATCCTGAGTCCTGCTCTCCCTCACCAGTTTGCTCATAGGGCAGAGGTTTCAAGCCAGGAGAGCCAAGCCAAGTCAAAAACGATCAGGAGCGGCTGTCCCTGCACAGTGCCCCACTCAGAGCAGGGGTGAATAAGACTGTCATGGTGCCCAGCACCAATGCAGTGATGCAAAGTTTCTGCCAAGGGGGAGGCAGACAGTAAGAACAGAGAGCTCCGCAGCTCTGTCTAAGAGAGCTGACTTTATTTAGAATAGAATGTGGGGAAGGTGATACCTAAG
This sequence comes from Perodicticus potto, assembly GCA_963574655.1. Taxonomy (NCBI): domain Eukaryota; kingdom Metazoa; phylum Chordata; class Mammalia; order Primates; family Lorisidae; genus Perodicticus; species Perodicticus potto. The sequence continues at coordinate 25,904 of CAUYRH010102117.1, read as the reverse complement.
TCTGTTATTGAAAACAATGGAGATGGTAAGCAATTTAGGGGAGACTAGTAGCTCCATGACTCTGGTAGCAAAAAGGAAAATACAATATACTAATCATGGAAAAGACCAAGAGCAGCCTTCTTAAGGTGCAGTAAGCCTCACAGAGTGTCAACAAAGTGCCCATGCAAAAGGACCTGACTTGAAATGAATCACAGAGCATTGTGGAAAACAATAAAGCAATCACCGAGTAATTGGTAGAGGCTAATAGCTGTGTGTAATACTATGATTATAAAGGCAGACCAGCCAGAAGTTTAAAGGGGAGATTAGAGAAAGAGAGAGTTAAAGCAGACCTGGCTAAAACTATGTCCAACCTTCCCTTGTGGTCCAAGAGACTGAGCATGTGCCAAAGCACACTCTGGGGAGCGTTGAGAAGCTGCACACAGTGGGGGAAATAGGCTTCACTGAACAGTACATCAAAGCCATTGAACAAATAAAGAAACAAGAACAGAACAAGCCCTGTGGAGGAGAGTCCAGAAGGAAACTCATACATCTGTGGTCAATTGATTTTTAACACGTATTCCAGGAATTCGTCTTTGTGTCATTTCACTAAATGGTACTGGGACAACTGGACACTCCTATCCAAAAGAATTTGGACCCTTATCTCATACCATATATAGGTTAACTCAAAACAGAACACAGACCTAAATGTAAGAGTTAAAAATATGAAATTCTTAGAAGAAAACACAGGTATAAGTCTTTGCGAGCTTGAGTCACAGAGTGGATTTTTAGATACAACACCTAAAGTACAAAACAAACAAAAAAATTGACTTCATCAAAGTTGAGCATGTTCTTGCTTTAAAGGATATTATCAAGAAAATACAACTACAGAATGAAAAAAAATTATAAATCATGTATGTAATAAGGATCTTGTCTGCATATGTCAATTCTTACAACTCAATAAAAAGGCAAATAACCTAGTTTAAAAATAGACAAAAGATCTGAATCGATAATTCTCCAAATAAAATACAAAAAGACCAATAAATACATGAAAAGACAGTCCATATCATTGTTCACTAATGACATGCGAGCAAAACCTGTTTTAAGATAACACTTCATACCCACAAGGATGTCTGATCAAGACCAACAAGTGTTGGTGGGGAGACAGAAATCGGGACGCTTGTAAATTGCTGGTTGGAATTTAAAATATGCAATCACTTTGGAAAAAAAATTTTCAACACTATAGACTCTTAAGTTTTCTTATGGATTGAGAAGAATTCTATTATGTCCCAAATTAACTAGAATTTTTTTTTTTTGGAGACAGAGTCTCACTTATATCACCCTCGGTAGAGTGCTGTGGTGTCATAGCTCACAGCAGCCTCAAACTCTTGGGCTTAAGCGATTCTCTTGCCTCAGCCTCCCAAATAGCTGGGACTACAGGCACCCACCACAATATCTGGGTATTTTTTGGTTGCAGTTGTCGTTGTTTAGCAGGCCCACGCTGGGCTCGAACCTGCCAGCCTCAGTGGATGTGGCCGGTGCCCTACCCACCAAGCTACAGGCACCGCCTAATTACAGTTCTTGTATCTAGGGAAATGAGAAGGACCCTGGTGTGGGTAGGACTTGAGAGAAAAACTTCAGGATAGGTGGAACATTTCCCATTCATTAACTGATAACCTCACTCTATAATTTCATACCAGGAGCTCTCACTTTAGTACCAAGAGTAGTAGGCCTGTTTAGGGAGATGCTAAGTACCTCACAATAGAATCTACAGACCAAGGAAGGGAAAAGGCCAGCCTCAAGCATTATGTGCAGTGGTATTATCCAGGTAAGGAGGAATTCTTCCGCCAAGGAGATCAGGGTCTTACTGTACAGGGAGACAACAGCTTTTCTTAAATGGCCTTTCTGACTGCAGCCTTCAAACCAAACATCCATTTCCCCCATTGTGAATGAACGCTGGAGGGCCCTCCTTCAGGCATTCCTACTAACATACCCAGTATCAACCATTCAGGGATCCCAGCCCAGAGTCACGGGGAAGATGGTAGCCTCTCAGGGGTTACCATGGGAGTCACAGGGCCAGTGCAGCCTACCCCTTTGAAATCACTCCCTGCTCTCACTCCTCCCTATTCACAATGTACCAAAACCTTGGCAAGAAAGATTCCCACCCCTGTTCCATTATTTTCCTGTCTTCAGTATTACTCTCCCTTTATGACCATTCACCCTCCAGTGCCATTACTCTTGGGCCTTTACATAGTAGAACTAGGTGTTGATGAGCAGATATGCTTGTGAATTACATTGAAAAAGGAGATGGAAATAGGTAATGCTTTACCTTGTCTGTAGAAGTCCGAAATAGGTAAGGAAATAACAAGCTATGTATGATTTTAAAGCATGGAACAGGCCTGTGATTTTTCACTGGGAACATTGAGGCTGTCACAATAATTGGAGTATTCCACTAGCATCTAGTCAGAGTGTGAGGATGACAGATATCCTGTGGAGCCAGTCCCGCACAGTGGAAAATTATCGTCTGTCTTTCTAATGTCCTGCTGAGCTTTCTCCAGGACATACAGCTCATCTGCAGGAATGTCATACTACTTTTCTCTTTATCCATCAGGAATCTATAATTTCACTTGCTATATTGTTCATATTTCCATATGGCCATTTCACACTTAAGTCTTTTTTTTTTTTTACTTGTACAAGAATCTTTATAACAGCTTTGTTTGTAATAGCTCAAAACTAAACACTCTAAAAATTCATCAGTGGAAGAATAGATTAAGAACTGTGGTACAGCAATATAATGGGATCATGTACAGATTTAAAAACAAACAAGTCAGGGAAGAATTCCAGTTAACCTAGATCAGGTCAGGTGCCCACCTTTGGATCATTGAACCATGTCTAGGAACAGATTTGTTTGAAAAGAGGACTCCTTTTGGTTTGCGAAGGAAAAGAAAAAAGTCTGGATTTTTGTTTTTTAATTTACATAACATTTTAACTTGTTTTTTTTTTTTTGAGACAGAGTCTCAAGCTGTCACCCTGGGTAGAATGCTGTGGCATCATAGCTCACAGCAACCTCCAACTCGGGCTCAAGCTCAACTTGCCTCAATTTTTCTATTTTTAGTAGAGACAAGGTTTTGCTTTTGCTCAGGCTGGTCTTGAACTTGTGAACTCAAGCAATCCATGTGCCTTGGCCTCCCAGAGTGCTAGGATTACAGGCGTGAGCCACTGTGCCTGGCTAACATTTTAACTTTTAAATAGTTTCATATTTATAAGGAGCTTCAAAAATAGTACAGAGTTCCCATGGACCCTTAACTCAGTTTCCCCCATGACAATATCTTATATAATCATAGTACATATCAATGCCAGAACATTAACACTAGTATAATATTATTAACTTAGGTACAGACCTTATTTGGATTTCTCTAGTTTTTTACATGTTCTCTTGGCAAATTATTTCTTTTTTTTATTATTTGTCAAACAGTGACATTTTATTTTGTTTTTTTCTTAATTTTTATTTTTTTATTAAATCATAGTTGTGTACATTAGTGCAATCATGGGGTACAGTGTGCGGGCTTCATATACAATCTGAAATATTTTCATCCAACTGTTCGACATAACCTTCATGGGATTTTCATGTTTATTGTGTGAAAACTGCGTTCTGCATTTAGTAGGTTTTACCTGTTCCTCACAGTTAGTCTTATTCTTATCGATAAGTCTGGTTTGTTAATTTTTTTTTTTTTTTTAAGAGACAGAGTCTCACTTTGCTGCCCTCTGTAGAGGCTGTGGCATCACAGCTCACAGCAACCTCCAGCTCTTGGGCTTAGCCGATTCTCTTGCCTCAGCCTCCTGAGTAGCTGGGTGTATAGGCACCTGCTACAACGCCTGGCTATATTTTTGTTGCAGTTTGGCTAGGGCCAGGTTCGAACCTGCCACCCTCAGTATATGGGGCTGGCACCCTACTCACTGAGCCACAGCCGCCCTGGTTTGTAAATTCTTATGTTAATACTGGTTTTGTACTTGACTTCATATATACCTCTACTGTTTCATTTTTCTTTTCATCTTGTTCAAAATAGTCTCTGTCTCTGAAAGGAATACTCAATATTACATTCAGCCCACGATTCTGATGTACTATTTGAAAAATTTTTGCAATGTGTTTGTCAATTCTTCTTGTTGCTGGCCCTGACCTCCCTTTATCAGCGACATTTTCTCTCCCCTCAGAAAAACATTTAATCCATTTGTACATGGCCATTTTCTCCATCACATAATCCACATACTCTTGGACTAACATGTCTTGATTTTACTTCCACTCCTGCCAAGTTTAATACATTTATGAATGTATATTTGTTGCTGTAAGTTATAGCATTCTCATAATGGCACACAAAAGCATGCAACAACAGTAGTAAATGCCACTCAGTAAGACACCACCACATATCGATATGAACACAACTGTGACACATTGATACGCCATGTTTAAGAAACCTTACCGAGTTGTTTGTTCAGTGCTGCCAATGTAAATGCATGGTGGCAAGTTCTCAAACTTAATTGTCTTACTTCATAGGTAAGTATAAATATTAGGTAAGATATTCCTGGTTGTCCTCTCCTTTCCTAGCATACAAATCCCCTCTTAGCCCCCAAATCCTATAGGGTGTGCAGTTACTAATAGACCTTGCAGCAACCACATGGCCAGGTCACGAGAGTTGGATGTGAGACATACTTAATGTTACATATTTCTGTGATTCAAACTGATAATTTTCTGTTGGATATAACAGAAGACCCAAACTTTTCTCTAACTTGTGTTGTTCCCCTGCCACATGGGTCTTATTTACAAGGAAATTGTAAACTCAGTTTTCCTAAGAGGTAATTATTAACACAATATGGCTTACTCCTTATCCAGGAGATTTTCTTTTTAGTTCCTCATCCGTCAATCTGATCAGGGGATTTTAACTTCTCAGAAAATGACTCTTAAGGATAAGTCTTGCAAGAAAACCACTGTTACTGTAAATGAATTTGTTAATAATCATTTCATAACTTTCTCCATTCGCCTCATCATACGAATAGCACTGAGGCACCCGTTTAACCAGGTGATAGTATCATGACCATCTTGTAGTAAATGGCTATAAATAGGCAGTGGGCAAAGTGGACTTTTATAATAAAACAGTTGTGCATTGCTGTGGAAACTAGTGTGAGAATATCCAACCTGAAATGATTTAACTATTAAATATGTAAGGGAGAAAAAATGCACTAGCCATAACACCCCCACCCCAGCATGCATTATGAGACTACAAAAATACCTTTCTCTAACTTGTATACTGGTTCATAGGTGTGCAAGTTGGAGGGGAATTAGAGTTGTATGTTTAATATATAACATCACTTACCTAGAGTAGTCTGTTTTTCACATTGCTCCTTTTGTTGTTTATTGTAAACTTAGTGAATCCCTTTGCATTACTTAGTTAAGAATCAGTCCCAGGCGGTGATTAGGAACAATAAAGAAAATGTAATACAACTAGCTTAAACTGAAGCTCAAAGCCTTAAGTAGTATAAAAACTAAGGATACGCTGCAGGTGGTAATTGGGAGATAAAAAGCAACAGTGGATGGTTGAGGGAAAGCCTAGTTTATTTCTTAGGTTACTAACCGATTCTGAATGGCCAACAGGCGTCCTCAAACTTTTAAAATAGGGGACCAATTCACTGTCCTTCAGACGGTTGGAGGGCCGGACTATAGTTTAAAAAAAAAAAACCATGAACAAATTCCTATGCACATTGCACATATCTTATTTTGAAGTAAAAAACAAAACGGAAACAAATACAATTCACACTAACGCATGTGGCCCGCAGGCTGTAGTTTGAGGACCTCTGGAGAGGAACTTCTTCATTTGAACAGACTCAGTTGTGCTCGCTTCAGCGGCACATATACTAAAATTGGAACGATACAAAGAAGATTACCATGGCCCCTGTGCAAGGATGACACGCAAATTCGTGAAGCAGTCCATATTTTTACAATTCTAAAAAAATAATAATAATAAAAATAAACAGACTTAGTTTTGGCTTGCCACAGCTCATATATACTTTCTACCGTTTAAAGGGAATACATCATATGTGTACTCTGATTGGTCTGTGTGTACTTCAGGTGACTATTTCCTTTTTAATTCATTATTAAGCTTCTGAAAGTGAGTATTTTGACATTTTTTAAACTGTCAGATCTGTAGAAATCTGTAGCAATGAGCTGATATAAAAGCATAATAGATGGGTTATAAAAATAAGTGATGGGTTATGAAATGAAAACATCACTCCTGAGCCCTGATTGGACTCTAGCTCTTCTTTTGCTACCCCCATTACACATTATTCCCCTTTTTGTCTACGAGTTTATTTCCATCTTTTAGTCTACAGTGTTTTTGAGGGTCAGCACTACGTCTTATGTATATTCCCCACATGGCAGAGGGCCTCATGTAGGGTTAACTCAGTAGAGGTATGGTCTACATGGGGGCATACCATTGCTGCATCAAATGTGAATTTGGGGAAGTTGTATATGCTTGAATTTTTTTAAAAAAGTTGAATCTACTTTTGTCTTCACTAACTTAAAGAGATATGAACTTTATTATCAAAATACTACAGTAATCATTGGTCATGTTCTTGCCATTTTACTCAAATGTATGGTTTAAAATGCTGTTTTATTTTGCTTTAGAATTGAACAATGCCACAAAAACATTCTTTACTAAAGAATATTTGAAAATAAAACAAAGCTTTCATAAATCCAGCTGTGCGAAATGGCCTCTACCAAGCTGCAGAAAAGCATTCCATCTTTTTGGAGGTAAGGAAACTAATATTTTTAATATCTAATAACTTTGTCTAAGACCTTTACTTAAAGGTAATTTCATATTTCTGTTTTGATCAATTTTAACTAGTAATTTTGCTAAGTTCTCTTCACAGAAAGCTATAGATATGAAGAAACTGAAGACTATAAAAAAAATGCAAATGTAAGATAAACCTATGACCAAGTTGACTCTAACTTGCCCTCAATAATGTTTAATATATAGATACAGATAATTAAACTGTATCTCAAAAGTATCAGATTTGACCAAAGCTGTATTTGACAGAAGCACTAGTACTCTCATAAAGATTCCTAATTTATTATCATCAGCTGGGCATGGAGGATCACCTGTAATCCTAACACTCTGGGGGACAGAAGTGAGAGGATTGCTTGAGCTCAGGAGTTCAAGACCAGACTGAGCAAAAGTGAGACCCCATCGCTATTAAAAATAGAAAAATTAGCCAAGCATTGTGGCACACATCTGTAATACCAGCTACTCAGGAGGTTGAGGCAGGAGGATTGATTAGGCCCAGAAGTTGAGGGTGCCATGAACTATGATGATGCCACTATACTCTATTCAGGCAACAGAACAAGACTCTATCTCAAAAATAATAATAAAAATAATTCATTATTATAAGCTAAATTTATTTAGTAGCATATTTACTCCCTGAAGTAAATGAAGGAACATATAAATTCCTAAATTTACTTGGTAGCATATTTACGCACCAAAAAAAAATGAAGGAACATATGATTATAAAGTGAATAGAATCTCTGAACAGAGTTTCTACCTCTCGGGAATTCCTCACAAAAACCCATAATCCCAGTATAATCATGGAAAAAACATCAGACAAATCCCAGGTGAGGAACATTCAAAACAAAGAAAGCCTTAGGAACTGTCACAAACAAGAGTAGCCTAAGGAGACAGGATGAGTAAATCTAATGTAACATCCTGGATAAGATACTGGAACAGAAAAAAGACAGTAGGTAAAAACTAGAGAAATCTTAACGAATGTGGACTTTAATAATGTATTACTATTGACTCATTAATTATGGCATGTACTGTACTAAGATGATTATGATAAGGGAAATTTAGTGTGGAGTATACAGGAACTCTGTACTACCTTTGTAACTTTTCTGTAAATCCAAAACTGTTTTAAATAAAACATTAAAAAATAAAAACAACTGCCAGGCACAGTGGCTCACGCCTCCCTGCAAAAAGAGACAATTCAACTGGAAAAAAAAAAACATAAACTTGCATACAACTTAAAACAATTTATAAATACAATATATAAAGCAAATTTGACAGAGCTAAAAAGAGAAAATAGATAAAAATCCATAATCACAGTTGAAGAGTTCAACACATCTCTCTCAGGAACTGGTAGAAAAAAAGAAATACACATATACAGTAAGGATCTAGAAGATCCTTCCCCAGGATATAGTAGAGGCTAATCTCAAAGTTTGGGGCTCATGTGTGGGTCTGTGTTCAAAGCTAGTACTTTGGAGTGGCAATGCCTACCCTTTTCCCGTCTACTTCTTGTATTTCCTATACTGAAGCATACTCGGTGCCATGGCATTTCTGCTGTCTCAATTCAAGAAGGGGCTTTTTTAGCCAGTCCAGTGTTCTTATTCTATTCTGGCTATTCTAGGTTGAATGATATGTGTACAAATCTTCCATACTTTTCTGACTTCTGCTCCTTCATCCATGTAGCTGAGTTGCCTGAATAAATGAACTTTAGTCTGTAGACTCAGTTCTACCTCTTACTCTTTGTGTAAAGCTCAAGATGTAGACTAGAAAAGGGAAGCAAGGAATCCTCTGCATTTTCAAACCAGTTTCCTCATAAGCATTCATTTTGGGGATTACTGATGATTGCCTGTACTAATGAAAGCAATGCTTTGTTTCTCATTTGGTTAGTGAACTACTCTCCAGAATCTAGATAATACAGTTTTTTAAGATGGCTTATCGCCTTAGTGTGTATCCCTCAAAGAAGCTTCTAGCCCACCTATCATAGAGCATCATCAACCTGAGTTTACCTGCATCTTGGATGCTTCAAAATTGGAAAACAATGAGAGCATTGAAGTCAGGGATGCTACTTCCCAAGTCCAGGAAGTATCTCTGACATAGTTGTCTGAAGGGTGCTCTTTAGAGTTCTGCAGCACATAGCCGCAGCGTCCATATATGGCACTCCACATCTTGTCCTCTTTTCTGATAAACGGGGCTTCTACTTACTTGATCCTGAAGAAAGCCTCTCCATTGGAAATGATAACCATCCATAGGGGTATTTCTTGGCCTTTGTGTTTAACTTTATCAAAAAGTACTGCAGTAACCCAAACATTTATATAAGATAAAAATGAGATGTTCTTTAAATAAATTTAAAATGTATTAAAGACACTAAAGATATTGAAGATATGCTATCTGTAGTCAAAGCAATTTGTTAGTGAAATTTTTACACACATTCATTTATAAATGATTTGAAAACGAGGATTTCTCTTTAAAGATCGGACCACTTCTAACCAACAATACTCATAACATCTGTCATGACAGACACAAAAAGAAGCACTATAAACAATTTTTTTTCCTTTATGTAAGTTAAGGATTGGTTAATTATCTAGCATTACTGACCTGAAGTCCACAATCTTTCATTAGCTGTTATGCATATATATATACACACACACACACACACACACATACATATATATCATATATCTTATAATTCATTTTAGAATCCCCCAAATCCTGAAATTATGGAAGGAAATTTTGTTCTGCTTTTTTTATATGGAGTATGATTATATTTTCACAGTTAAAATATTTTTCAAAATAACATAACCACTTCTAGGAAAGTAGTTTGTAATCATTGATTCCTTAAGGAACGTAAAATAAACTTCTCAGATTCATTTCAGTCAATCAAATGAGCAGTTAGCTTGAATACCAATAAAGAGGTAAAGAACTTCCAGGAGAGATAACTGTCAATATTCATAATCTTAATCTAAAATTTCAGGAACTGGGTTTCCCAAAGTAGATCAACTATAAAATAAGAACATTATTGTGATTATGAAAAATAACTTTTCATCTAATCTTGGAAAATTCCTCAACTTACTTTGGCAGATGGGAAAGAACAAAAATTTTTTTTACATGAGAAGAAAGAAGCAAAACAGTTCTAGGTACTAGGTTCTATTCCTTTGCCCTTATGACCTTGAATGAATCCCAGTGCCAATAACCCAGACCAGTTAATTCAGACTCTTGAGAAATGGGTTCCAAATATCAGTATTATTTAGAGCTCCCTGGGTGATTCTAATATACAGCCAAAGTATAAAGAATAAGGTACACTGTTCTAGAAGCTGATAGGGCTTGGAAATATAAGGCAGAACTGAATTGTGGATCAGAATGTAAAGGAAACTTGAAAGAATCTCTTTATTCTCTGACTTTAGGAATAACATACCTGAATTATTATAAAGAATGAATGAATTGGAAGGAATGTAATGCTATAAGTAAAATGAACAGTGTTTATCTTACAATGAAATGAAGTTAACTTTGGCATAGTATAGTGATAATTTAATAGTGCATGATAATTTTTTGTTTTAGATAGTAAATACAAATTTAATTGAAAATACAGTGCAAATTTTAGAAATCTTCAAGTAATTACACAAATTAGAGTTTAGCCAATATGTTGAGAACAGCAATACTTCGGGGAGAATGCCATGGGATTTGGGAGACCACACAGTGTTTCTAGCATTTCAATATTATGTCTAAGGCATTACGTTTGTCTGTCTTTCATCTGTAAAAAATTACATTTTAAAAAATCAGTAAAAAAGAAGTGGGTTAAAATAGATATCAGAGTGTCCTGGCAGAGGAGAAATCGTTCCAAAATAAAAAGTAACAAGTATCTGGAAAAGAGGATCAGGGCAGTCCCAGTTTCTTCCCTTGTGGACATGAGGAATGTGTAATCTAATGATATGCTTGAAAGTTTCAGACCTTTTTTTACCAGCTGGTGGAGCTATTACCATAATTTACCATACCATAGCTATAGCTGTATCTTCCATTTTTGCAGCACATATGAAGTAGAGGCTTACTGTGTACAACACAAGATATATACGCATAAATTTCAACAGCCCTTGAGTATTCACTAAGATTGATAGGATAATATGAAAATGTTTCAGTGTCTGTAGATTTATACTTGATATTGAAAACTTACAAAAAACTGAATACTTTAAAATTTACTCTTTACCCTCACCAGTATTAGGCTTGTGCCACAATTAATCACAAAGCAGCTTAAGAATTTATTCACTCAATAAAGTGTTATAGAAAAACTTCATAACTATAATGGGAATGTACTGTTTTTATTAGCAAATGTTACTCTGCACACATATTTTAATTTTACTAAGATTATATTGTAAGAATTCAGGTTTTGTTGAATAATAGATACTAGTATTTTATGAAGAAGACCAATATTTTGGTAATACAACAGAGTGCTATGCTATGCATTATATTATCACTTAAAATCTATATCCATCTGTATTTCTTGTGTGCTTAAGTTATTTTATAGGTATATTGGATATAATGCGATGTTATATATAATTTAAAGATTTGTATAATATCTGAAATATAAACTGACTATATTTAGTTTCTGTCCCATTCAATTTTTCTTCAGTACTGTATTTTGTCCTTTTTTCCTAAAATAGCAAAGAGAGAGAACAATAATACATGTTACAGGGACTGCTTTTTCTTTTATTACTTTTTTCTGGTCTGAGAAAATGAAAGGCCATAGCATAACTTCTCAAAACATTCCAAAGGGAATATAGAGGACTTGAAATTTTGATCACTAAGAAATATGCATTAGACTTTCACGTTCTTTTATTCTACATTCCTTAGGTATGTCTTAAGAATTCACACACAATGAAAGGGTAAATTAACAGTTTACTTTTAAAAGAGATTATATAAATAACTGGTGGCCATATATAATGTAAGGTTTTTCAGGCTGAATTTAGTAATATAATTTCCTGTCAAATGGGTATTGATTTTGTCAGAAACACTAACAGAACTTTAAAAAGATAAGAAATAGCTGAATCAATGGTGCTTTTTTCTTTTAAACCCTAAGAGAAAATCTCTCAAGCAGATAAAATGGCTGTTCTTGAATTATCATTAAATTAGTGGAGTCTGACTTTTCTGAACATATCCTGTTAGGATGATATTCATAATTTTAATAATAAATAAGATCTCTAAATAGGTCAAAAATCACATAATTCCTTTTCATTCTCTGAGTGACTATATATATTTATAAACCTGATTACCAAGAGACATAACTTAAAACATGAATTATTCAGCAAGTCATTCTAATAAGTTCTACTTGTAGATTTAGAAATTGTAGAAACAATAGCTTTTATGTTTGATATGTATATTGCTACTTCAGTGATGCCTCATCTGAGCTATGATCTGATAAGATAATTTATCTGATAATAATGTTTAGTTATTATTTTAACCACCCATGGGTCATTTTCTTGTCTAGTCTTTGTTTCAAAAAGATTGCCAAATCAGTGATTCCTATAGTGTTTCCATAAGCACACCTCTTGGTCAGATGTGTTTTCTAACCCAACAGTGCTGAGGCTAATCTAACAGCAAGATCATTTAACATACCTGACCAGAAATAGATCCCCCATTCATTGTATAAAAAATAGTCCCCACATATTTCTAAATTTCTCACATCACCATTCCCTGAGAACTGCTGAGGTTACAAATGGATTCAAACATTAATTAGGGTTGCTCGTTTAATGCCACAGAAAGAATTTAAAGTGAGGTATATTTAAATATTCAGAAGGAATAGATTATATGATTTAAAAAAAATAGCTGTTTTCTCAAGCAATTTTGTGAAATGTTTTTTATAAAATATCAGGCTACTAAGAGAAAGTATTGTAATTATCTTATAGCTTTGAAATATCTGAAATTTATGGCACTATCATAGATACATAAACTGAAACTGACTGAAGATTCAGCTCTGTCACTTATATGTGACCCAGGGCAAATCAACAAAACTCTCAAAGCCTAGAGTTTTTTTTAATTTTTAATCTGTAAAAGGAAGACATATCTATCCTAAATGACTTACTGAAAATTATAATGATTCAATATGGTCTGTTTCAGAAACTAAGTGAGGTTCTTTTATATATTTCCTGATAAGACATTCTTTTATAATATGTTAGAGATTAAGTTAAATTTAAGAGTTAAGATATTTTAAGAGCTACATATGCTCTTAAAATGTGGCTAATGAATTTAATTCTTAATTGATAAGATCTGTTTTCATATTGACAGAAGGAAAAACAAAACATTTTATATATCTTAGGGAAGAAAAATATTAATTTTTATGGGAATTTGTTTGGAAATATAAACATTAAATTTTGCTACATGAAAAAAATCAAATTTTGAATAAAAGATGATTACATTAGAATCTAATTATATAGCAACTTAATACTACTAAAGTAAAATACTGGGAAAGTGGGGAAATAAAGTGGGATGATTAATGGGTACAAAAATACAGTTAGAGAGTTAGATATAATTAACAATATGTTTAATAGCACAAAAATATGATTATAATCAATAATAAGTTCAAGTATACTATAAAACAACTAAAAAAGTAGAACTATAATGTTCCTAATAAAAAGAAATGATAAATGCCTAAGGTGATGGACATTCAGTTATTCGATTTTGATTAATTCGCATTACATGCCTGTATCAAAACATCACATGTACCCTATAAATATATACAACTATTATGTACCCATAATAATTAAAAATAATTTTTTAATTAAAACAAAGTTAGGGATTGTATTTATCTCAATCATAGAAAACAACCACTTAGTCAAAAGTAGTATCACTAAATGATTGCATAATTGCTGTTTGTCTGGCTTTTTAACAAAACATTGCCTTGTGGTATATTTACTCTGGAAGTAGAAATAATTGAAAATAGGCTTAGCTCCCGTACCTCAGTGGTTCGGGTGCCAGCCACATACACCAGGGATGGTGGGTTCGAACCCAGCCCAGGCCTGCTAAACAACAACAACAACAACCACCAAAAAAATGTAGCCAGGCGTTGTGGCAGAGATGTGTAGTCCCAGCTACTTAGGAGGCTGAGGCAAGAGAATCGCTTAAGCCCAAGAGTTAGAGGTTGCTGTGAGCTGTGATGCCACAGCACTCTACCGAGGGTGACACAGTGAGACTGTCTCAAAAAAAAAAAAAAAAACAATAGAGGCTGGGTGTGGTGGCTCATGCCTGTAATCCTAACCCTCTGGAAGATTACAGGCATCAGCCACTGCACCTGGCCTCTATCTAGGAATTCGAGACCAGCCTGAGTAAGAGCAAGACTTAGTCTCAACTAACAAAAAACAGGAAAAATTAGCCAGGCATTATGGCAGGCACCTGTGGTCCCAGCTACTCAGAAGGCAAGAGGATCTCTTAAACCCAAGAATTTGACGTTACTATGAGCTATAATGCCACAGCACTACCCAGGGTGAGAGAGTGAGACTATGTTTCCAAAAAAAAAAAAAAAAAGAAAGAAAAAGAAAAAAAGAACAATAGAATCACCAAAACCAAAAGTTGGTCCTTGAAAAAAGATCAACAAAATTGACAAGGCTTACCTACTGACAAAAAAGACAGAAGATGCAAATAAACAGGATCACAAATGAAAGTGGAGAAATTACTAATTTTACAGAAATATAAAAGATTATAAGATAATACAATGAGCAACTGTACACCAACATATTCAATAACTTATTTAAAATGAACAAATCTATAGGAATACACAAATTAACTCAAGGAGAAGAGAAAAATCACAACAGACTTATAAGAGGCTGAATTAGTAACAAAAACCTCCCAACAAAAATGGACCAAATAACTTCACTCATGAATTCTACCAAAGAAACAATACCAATCCTTCTCAAATTCTTCCCCCCGAAACTGTAGAGAGGCAAATACCTCATAATTCATTTTGTGTGGCCAGCATACCCCAATATGAAAGCCAGACAGGTATCACAAGAATAAAAATTACACACCAATATAGATGCAAAATTCCTCCACAAAATACTAGCAAATGCATTCCAATAACATGAAAAGAATGATACATCATGACCAAATGGTATTTATCCTAGGAATTCAGACATGGTTCAACATTAAGAAAATCATGTAATACATCACTTTAATGAAATAAATGGGGAGAATGATTTTTTTCTATTGATACAGAAAAGGTACTTGACAAAATCTAGTACCTTTCATGATAAGAAAAAAAGCACTCAAGAAACTATGAACAGAGGGGAACTTCCTTAACTTGGTGGCAAACATTTACGAAAACCTCAGATAACATCACCTTCAATGGTGAAAAACTGAAAGCTCCCCCTTAAGAACAAGGCAAGTAAGCTCGCTTTCACCTCTGCTATTCAACATTGTGCTAAAAACTCTAGAGCAATTAGATAAGAAAGATAGATAAAAGGAATCCAAATTGGAAAAGAAGATGTAAATCTGTCTCTTTTTACAGATGGTGTAGTTCTACATACAGATTTTGAAAGAGTTCAAAACAAAGCTACTAGAGCTAATAAATGAACTTAGCAACACTGCAGGTTATAAGACCAATAAACAAAAATCACTTCTGTACACCAGTAATGAACAATCTGGAAAGGATATAAAGAAAGCATTTCCATTTATAATTGTGTCTGAAAGAATATAACACCCAGGAAAAATTTTAACCATGTGCTGAAAGAAATCAAAGTAGATCCTAATAAATAAATCCTAATCTTGATGGATTTGAAGATTTAATATTAAGATATCAGTACCACCCCATGCCATCTACAGGTTTAACAGAATCCCTATCAAAATTTCAACAGACCTTTTGCAGAAATGTGACAGCTGATCCTCAAATTCATACAGAATTTGAATGGGTCCTCAGTAACCAAAACATCTTGAAAAACAAGTACAGCATTTATATTTCAAAACATAGTACAGAACCATAGTAATCAAAACAATATGGTACTATCATAAGGATAGACATACAGAGCAATGGAATACAAAGTCCAGAAATAAACCCATATACCTATGGCCAATTGCTTTTAGACAAGGCTGCTAATTAAGTGCACTCAATGTGGAAAGGAATAGTCTCTTCAACAAATAGTGCTAAGACATTTAGATTTATACAAAAGAATGTTGTTGGACCCTACTTCAGAATATATACAAAAATTAACTGCAAGTGGATCAATACCCTAATTATGAGCTACATGTCTTAAAATTCTTAGGATCAAACAAAAATGTAAATCTTCATAACCAATTGACCCTTATATAAAACACCAAAAGCACAAGCAACAAAAAAATAAGTAATTGAACATAATTAACAATTTGTAGAAAGAACATTATCAATAAAGTAAAAAGGCAACCCAGTCACCTACAGAATGGATGAAAATATTTGCAAATCATACCAGACTATATAAAGTGTTGGCAAGGAGAAACTGGAATCCTCATACTTTGCTGATAGAAATGTAAAATGGTACAGCCCACCATGAAAAGTTTGGATGTTCCTCAAAAAGCTAAACATAGAATTACCATATGACTGTCCAGTACCACTGCTGAGTATATATACCCAACAGAACTGAAAAATGGGACTCAGATACTTTTATGCCAGTGTTCATTTCAGCATTATTCACAATAGCTAAAAGGTGAGATAACCAAAGTTTCCATCAATAGTTGAATGGCTAAACAAAATGTGGTATATTCAGATAATGGGTGAAAAAAAAGAACAAAGGCTATAAAAATGAATGAAGTTCTGATACATGCTGCAATTTGAATAAACCTTGAGAACATTATTAGTATAATAATTAAATAAATCAGACACAAAAGGACAAATATTATATGATCCCACTTATATGAGATATCTAGAGTAGGCCAATTCATATAGACAGAAAGTTGATTACCAGGGGCTATGGAAAGAACAGAATTATTGCTTAATAGATAAGTTTCTGTTTGGTATAATGAAAAAATTGAAATAAATAGCAGTGATAGTTATATGACATGGAGAATATAATTAATGCTACTAACTGATTCATACACTTCAGATGGTTAAAATGCAAACTTTTTTATATATAATTTAAGCCAATAAAAAATATTTTTACAAAACACTTGATACTCACTTTTTACCTGGTTATAGAACCAAAATTTGGTAATTTAGCCTAACCTCATAAACTATATTAAGTAGTTGTTACAGAATTGCAAATAATCTGCAATACATTTTAGTGTTTCATTATAAAAGGTTAATATTTTCAGGAATAATACATTGGACTCTGGGAGCCTAAAGATACAGAAGAAAAGATAAAATTTGAAATCTATTTTGCATTAATTTTTTAAGTATATTAAAAGTAGCTCTATACCTATTTGTGACTTTAAATATATCACTCCACCTCTGCTAAGACCTACTTATATCAATCAACTTTGAAACAACAAAATGCTTATGTAATATGAAGAATATGGAACAGTAAAACACTGTGCTTAACCTTTTGTATGTCCCATCACACGTGAAAGAACATAAATACCAATTGCAAGGCTCTCCAGATGAGCTTCTAAAGAATATTTTTTCATAAAAACCACAAAATGTTTTTCAAGTATGTTCATAATACTGTTTAACCATTGCTGAAAATACATTCAGAAGACTTGATTTAGGACATTCTCAAAAATATTAATTATTCATGTTATTCTCTAAAGTCTATCCTTACGTGCAGGCATTCATCCATCCATTCAACTAACACTGAGTATCCACTATAAGCACAGTGCAAATGGCTGAAATTGTAAAAATGAAAGTGATAACTATTCAGAGACAGTTTTTCTATCTCTGAAAAAACTTCATAATAATGAAGCTCACTTTATGGTCTTTGATGATAAATGTAAGTTTGAATCATATTCTATAGGGAAAAAAACATAGCTTTCTTTTTTATAGGATATGAGAGAGAAATCATTCTGAAGTAAAATTGTTTTTGCAAAATAAAATTTAAGAAGAGACAGAATCTTTATAATCTTCTAAACCTGATAGCAACTTGGAGATTTTCTCCACAGTCTTTCTTGCTCTTTGACTTCACCACAACAAATTTCTCCAAGAGCTTTTTTTCCATGTGGGAAAACACATCAAATTCAAATTCCAATTTTATCATCTATTTCTTAAATAGTTTTATAAGTTATCTCATTATTTTCTATCAGAATTTATACTAAAATTGAAATAATTTTCCCTGAACTTCTGGAGGTTCCATGCTACATCATCTGAAACTTTGGGATCCAAGATGATACAACAGCCACTTTCTGGCAAATTGCTGATTGTTGTAGCAGAGGAAAAAGAGACTACTTCAGTATCCTAAACTGCTAAATGCTTCTACCCAAAAGCAACACACATTATTTGGATTGGCAGTCATTTTCAGTTGTCAAGTCTCTTGGCCATGCCTATCTTTCAAAGGGCAGGGAAGTACAAATAAACCGTGCACTCAGAAAGAGACTAGAATATTTGTGAAGAGTCTTAAGTGTACAACAATATAAAAATCTTAGCATAATCATTTGAAAACTTGGATATAATGGTTAATTTTATATAAAACTTACTACAAAACATGAGTAGACCAACAACTATTAAATAAATCAATTGGTATTTTAAAATCTGCCTCTACACCTGAAAAGATTATAGGCCCAAGGTGGTTTCATAGTCTAAATTTATCAAACAGTCAGGGATTCTATTTTTTTTTTCAAGGATTCTAATTTTATGAAAACTGTTTCAGAGACTAAAAGAATTCGCAAGATTGCCATTGTTAATAGCCTGAAATTTTTACCTATATGTAAGCTAACAAGTTATATTCATCCATTTCCACAGATGCTCACAGACAATAGCCTCATGGTTCAAAAGCAAAGGGTAGTTTAGTACTCATAACAATAGCCAGAATAGCAACACTTGTGATGGATTCCTAGCCTAATTTTCCATGAGGTATCCAATACATATACATGCATTGAGGTGTGTTACATAGAACTCTGGGTTTACAAAACTCAAATCTTTTATAACAAGCATTAAATATCTGTGTTCCAAGACTATAAGCAAACCTGTCCTCTGCCTCAAAGGGGACACTGTCTTCCAACAACAGTTTGCTAATCTTTCAAAATATTGTCCAGATCAAGGGTAGTTGCTGCCTCTGTTTGCAAGATGTTCAGATACACAGAGATAACATTTGTCTCCTTATGGAGATAATGAATAAAATAAAAAGAATTTAACATTTATTGAAATTTTACTGTGGGTCAGGCATGTGCTTTACTATTAATTTACTTATTCCTCATAACAGCCCAATGAATTAAATAGTTTAATTTCATTTTACAGTGCAATCTCAAGTTAATCACTGATTTGTATTCTGGAAATTTTTAATATCATAATGATCTAATACTTACCAAATAATAGCAACATACAACATACAATAACAATAACATGTTATCTGTGAGGTTATTTTCTGTTAATCTGACTTTGATTTTAAAATTATACTAATCTCATACATCTTAGTTTTGGAAGTCTAAAATTTATTGTAAGTAGCAAATTACTCTCTCACTTGAAAAAATTAAATTAACATTAGCCAACCAATAGTCATTATACACCTTATTTATACAAACATGTTTCCTAAGCCATCATGAGTCAACATCACCTTCTCACATTCAGAGTTTTGATAAATTTCTAATCCAGTGTCTTCTGCCTTCTCTTTCCCTCCTTCTACCAACAAAGGATGTTAGCATTAATGATATATTATGCCAGGACAACAAAATTAAATTGGGGCTGTCCTAGAGAAAACAGAATGTATAGTCATCCTACTCAAAATGTTTCATCTTTTGTGCCATATCTATTCTCAGCTATATTCTTTTAGCTGTAGCATTTTTTTAAACAATTATACCATTAATATCCTTACTTCTTTGACCTAAACTGAAACTTCTGAATCTGAAGAATCTAAGGCTTATACAAATCCTTTGGAGAGAAAAAAAAAAATCTATTTTTAGTAATAAGAATTTCTCACCTATATTTGTGAGGAAACTTTCTAAAGGGTATATGACTACACTGAGACTATTTGTGTTTATACATTAAATAATATTTAAATGTGTGGGAAAAACTCATCCCACTTAACCTTTCTCCTACCTACACAAATGAAAAGTCCTTTTGCCCTTCATATACTGACTATAGTTTTAAAAACAGTGGTTAAAAAGTCTAGAAAAAAACTATTGGTTTTGAAATTCCCTATACAGGTACTCTTCAAAGCAGTATGCCCACAGATTGCATGCATGGCAATCCACTGGAATATGGGAAGATAACATTAAAATTTATGCTAAAATCAAGCCTTAATAATATTTATTGAGGCCTGATACTGATATTCTCACATGTCAGGAAAAACTGGAAGTTTGACAACGCAGAAGGTCTGACTTCATTAGTTTATTTTCTGTGTTGCAATATATTTACATTTACATATTTTTAAGTTTACTAATGCCCAGCTAAATGATAATTTAAGTTTTAGCTAAATGACCAGCACAAAGTGGACAAGGGACTTAAACAGAACCAGATCAAAGGTAATAATAATGCCAACAAAAGCAAACCAAAACAAAGGAGGAGCTGACACATCATCCTAATTTAACCTTTTATAAGCTATAAAAATTAATAATTAAAATCAAAGTTATCAGCAGGAGGGGTTTCAAGATGGCTGACTACAGGCATCTGGTACTTGCTTCCTCCACAAAGAACCACCAACATAGCGGATATGTAACCATACTTCAAACAGATCCTCTCTAAAACACTAGAATTAAAGGAAGAAATGATAGATCCTATCTAAAACACTAGAATTAAATGAAGAAATGATAGAGGAAAGGAGAGAAAAAGCAAGGAAGCCACTCAGCAGGGAACCTGGAAAGACTTCCCAAGGCAGGGAAAAAGATAAGTGAAACACTCCTAGTGGTTCAACTTCTCACCACACACTCCTGTGATCCTAGCCCTGAGAGGGCTCCTCTATACCCTTGTGGGCCCTGACACTGACATAGGGAACTCCTGGAGACTGCATAAAGGCATTGCTCCAGAGTTAGCTCATACTGCATCTCACACACAACTCCAAGTCTTAAGCACCCAAAGCAAGGCACTATATTGACAGCACAGTCCCTACCACTTTGCATCCAGCCCTGAGACCTCTTAGCTTCTGCCTCTCCACACCCAGGAGCTTCAATCACATTCCCCACCTGTGGTGGAATGCTATCTGCAGGGCTGAAATGGAAGCCATTGGCATTAACCTTGCTGCCCCCAGCAGCAAAACCACCATGCATTTTCAGGTACCCTGAGGAGAAAAATCCCATCTATGGCAGCCACTGTGGATTTCACACATTCCTCAGCTGCCTATATACAGCCACCGAAAGCAACTATCCTCAGTAGTAGGGCTGTATAGCACATCCACTGGCACCCCAAACTAAGCATTACAGCAGTAGCCTAAGGTTCATCCCACCTCCACCTACCACAACCAGCTCTTGCATGCACCACTGCGGAGCTGATGACAGGTCCACCTGATCCAGCTCTAATCCTTAGTACCTGAGCATGCTATTCAAGGCCCTGGCGACTGCCAAACTCAGTCCCCCACCATTAACACCTGAGCATTCCTCTTAGGGGCCTGAAGCCATTCTACCTGCCACTACCACCACATCTGAAACCCATCTTTTCATGCTACCTGGGATCCTGGGAATTGGCCTGCCCATCATGTTGCAGGTGCCACAAACATCAGCATGGCCTGCTTGGAAGCCAAAAGATTTTCCTGCAACTGCCATCGTCCACACCACACATACTTCCCAGGGGCCTGAGAACCAACCAAACGCCCAGCCCACCTCTGCCACTACCAGAATCCAAGTTTGCTGGCCCAAGTATCAGCCCATTTAGACCCTCTAACACCAGTGCCAATTTATAGTGCCCTGGGACTCCAGGAGAGCTCACTGCTCACTGGTAATCCCTGTCCCCAAGAAAACTTCACCACAACCTCTACTAACCACATCCTAAACCAACAGGGAAATCACAGAACCACTTTCGCTGTTTATAATCAAAGAAATCATGGAGACTGCACTACAGGATGCACCCAGACCAAAACCAGTGCTCTACCCAACCAACACCATAGCTGTATCTTCAAGAAAATGTCCTAAATGATCATTAGGTCAAGGAAGAAATTAAGGGAAAAAAATTAAAAAAAAAAAAAAACTGAAACAAGAAAAAAAGAGAAGATGCCAATAAAAATAAAAAATGAAAAGGAGACATTACCAGATGCCACCAAAATACAGAAGATCATCAAGGACTATTACAAATATCTATATACTGGCACACTAGAAACCTGACAGAAGTGGGAAGCTCCTGAACACACACAGCCCACCAAGACTGAATCAAGAAAAGACTGAAAACTGAAACAGACTAACAATAAGTAATGAGATTGAAGCTGTAATAAAAATTCTCCCAATGAAGAAAAGTCCAGGACCAATTGGCTTCACTGCCAAATTCTACCAAAATTTCACAAAATAACACCAATTCTCCTCTGACCATTCCAAAAATTTGGAGAGGGGAGAATTTTCCCTGACTCATCAAGTAAGATAAGCATGACCCTAACACCAAAAAAAAAAAAAAACAAAGAGAGAGAGACACAGCAACAGCAAAGGAAATCTCAGGCCCCTATACCTGATGAACATACATGTAAAATTCATCAGCAAAATACTAGCAAACTGATTCAACAGCACATCAAAAAGATAATACACCATGATCAAGGGGGATATATGCCAGAGATACAAGGATGGTTCAACATAGGAAAATCAATAAACATGATACAGTCAACATGAATGAAGGACAGAAACTATATGATCATCTCAATAGATGCAAAAACAATTCAACATCCTGTCATGATAAAAACCCCTCAATAAACTAGTCAAAGAAGGAACATACTTCAACATAATAAAGGCCATATCTGACAAACCCACAGCCTACATTGTACTCAGTGGGGAAAAGCTGAAAACCTTTCCTCTAAGAACTGGAACAATATAAGGATACCCACTTTTTTACACACCAATATGTACAATATAGTCCTATCCAGAGCAATCAGGAAAGATAAAGAAATAAAAGGCGTTCATATTGGAAAAAAAGAAGAAAAATTGTCCATCATTGTAGACATAGAAAAATACAAAAACTCCATCAAAAAACTCTTATGAGAATATCTGATGAATAAATTCAGTAAAGTTGGGGCAGTGCCTGTGGCTCAACAGAGTAGGGCACTGGCCCCATATGCTGGAGGTGGTGGGTTCAAGCCCAGCCCTGGCCATAAACTGCAAAAAAAAAAAAATTCAGTAAAGTTGCTGGATCTGAAAATCAACATACAAAAATGAGTACAGTCTCTACATGCCAATAATGTAATAGCTGAAAAAGAAATCAAGAAGGCAATCGTAGTTACAATAGCTACAAAAAAATAACATTCCTAGGAATAAATTTTAAAAAGAGGTGAAAGACCCATATAAGGAAAATTACAAAATGTTGATGAAAGAAATTAAAGCAGACATAAATAATGCAAAGACATCTCATGCTCATGGATCAGAAGGAATATCACTAAAAAGACCATACTAACCAAAGCAATCTACAGATTCAGTGCAATCCCTATCAAAATACTAATGTCATTTTTTTCACAGAAATAGAAAAAAGCAAATGCTGAAATTCATACGGAACCAAAAAAGAGCCTGAATATTCAAAGCAATCCTGAACAACTATCTGACTTCAAAACATATTACAAGGATATAGTAATCAAAACAGGATGGTATTAGTATAAAAACAGACACATTAACTGATGGAAAGACCACAGAAATAAAATCTGTGTATTACAGCCAACTGATTTTCAACAAACATGCTGAGAATGTTCCTGGACACCTTCTTCAATTAATGGTGCTGGGAAAATTAGTTATCCATATGCAGAAAAATGACACAACCCTTATCTCTCACCATATATAAAAATAAGCTCAAAATTGATTAAAAACTTCAACACAACACCTGAAACTATAAAACTTCTAGAAGAAAACATAGACGAAATACTCCAGAATGTTGGTGTAGACAAAAATTTTTATGGGATAATACCTCAAAAGAAGCAACAAAAACCAAGACAAATGGGATTATATTAAAATAAAAGGCTTCTGCTTAAAGGAAACAAAAAAGTGAAGCGACACCGATTCAAAAGGAGAAATATTTGCAAATTATTTATTCACCAAGAGACAAATATCCAGAATATACAAGGAACACAACTCAAGAGCATAAATACAATCCTATTAAAAGTGGGCAAAGGACGTGAATAGACATTTCTTAAAAGAAGACTTATAAATAGCCAACAGGTATATGAAAAAAATTCTCAATATCACCAATCATTAGGAAAATACAGATCAAAACCACAATGAGATATCATCTTACCTAATTAGAATGGCTATAACTAAAGAAAAAAAAACAAATGCTTTGAGGATGGAGAGAAAAGGAAACTCTTGTGCACTGTTGGTGGGAATGTAATTAGTACAGCCACTATGGAGATTTCTCAGAAAACTGAAAACTACCATATGATCCAGCAATCCTATCACTGGGTTTTTACCCAAAGGAAAAGAAATCAATATATCAAAGTTGCATGTTTATTACAGCACTGTTCACATAGCAAAGATATGAAAGCAACCTAAGTGTCCATCAGTGAACAAATGGATAAAGAAAATGTAGTATATATACCCAATGAAATACTCTTAATTCTTAGAAAAGAATGAAATGATGTCATTTACACAACATGGATGGACCTGAAGATCATTATACTGAGTGAAATAAGCCAGACACAGAAAGACAAATATCATATGTTCTCACTTATATATGGGAGCTTTAAAAAGTTGATTTTGTAGAGGTAGAAAATAGAATAATAGATATCAGATTCTGGGAAGGTTATTTGGGTGAGGGGGGATAAAGACAGGTTGGTTACTGGGCACAATCATACAGTCAGAAAAAAAAAGGAATAAATTCTAATGTTCAAAAGCATAGTAGGGTTACTATAGTTAACAATTTATCATATATTTCAAAATAGCTAAAAGAGAAGACTTGAAATGTTCCTAACACATAGAAATGATAAATATTCAATGTAGTGGACATTCCAGATACCTTGACTTGATCACTGCAATCTATACATGTAAAAAATTTCACATGTACTCCATAAACAAGTATTATGTATCATTTTTAAAAAATCAAACAAAATCTAATAGAAAGTCAGCCAATTAGAAATTATCAAAACTATTTGAAATGGGACTTTACAATTTATTGTAAGATATCACTTATTTCATTATCTCATCCCTTTTAATTTCATATTTGTATAATACAAGTAAATATAATTTATATATAAGCATACATAGCAACAAGATAGGATTGTATTGACTAAAGAGGTTTGACTTTAAATAACTATTCTAATATTCAAGTGAATGCAACCTTACAGTCAGAATAAACATCCTGTTCTATAGCATAATATTTAACATTACTTAATTGTGAAAATAGATGAACCAGAATTTGCTTCCATCTAGCAGAGGCGTCCTCATTCTGTAAAGGACTTTTTTTGCTTGTCTGTGCTGTCAGATATCATGAAAAGTATTCATGGACTTTTTTTTTTTTTTGGCTAATCAGCTTTTGTATATATTTTGATTGTGTATATATTGTGGGGCCAAGACAACTCTTTTTCCAGGGTATAGAAGAAAAGAAAAAAGGTTGGACAACTTGAGCTAGAGCTTCACAGAACTATATGTCATCCATTTTATACAATACTAAAACAAAAAAAGAAACATTCTTCTCAGAATTTTGATTGAATAATTGAGCTGAATGAAATTCTCAAGGCTTGAGACAGAAGATTAAGTTGGTGATCAGAAATTACAAAGAGTAACAACACTTGAAAAAGTTTACATTTAGAAAACCTTTTTTTTTTTTGAGACAGAGCCTCAAGCTGTCACCCTGGATAGAGTGCTATGGCATCACAGCTCACAGCAACCTCCAATTCCTGGGCTCAAGCGAGTCTCCTGCCTCCACCTCCCAAGTAGCTGAGACTACAGGCGCCCACCACA